>JAAOAK010000152.1:0-26494 GCA_013396175.1 Fusarium denticulatum | reverse complement strand
ATGCGACGTGCGGCGTGGTCGATTGTAAAGGATGGTGTGAAGGCTCATGGGCTGTGGATCCCGTAAGGTAAGGTCAGGCAGCTCGGCGGGGGGACGCCTGGGGCCTTGGGGGGGCTAAGAAAAAAGAATGGGCCAGCAAAGTTGCTCACAGCAACCAAACCTAGCAATTAACAAGGAACAGAGAACTGAAAACCGCCAGATGTCAGTGTCAGACGGAGCGGAAGAGAGCCGAAACAGAAAATGAAGAAGGGTTACGGATACAAGGTATGATCTAGACTGATTTGGAGGGGGAGAGGAGCAGGGGCATTCAGTTTAGGTGCAGTTGTGTCAAGGGGAATCGAGGAGGTTGGGCGAAAGATCTGGAGGTTGGGGAAAACGGATTGAGTTGATGCAGAACGGTCAGACCGTTTTTTTTTAATCTTCGTGCAATATTGATGGGATATGGAGTAGTTGGTAAACTCACTGCACACGCTAACTAAAGTTTAAAGCTTCAATGAGCGATGTCTAAAATTATCGATGATGTATGGCTTCGTTGTGTATTGAACAAGACCTTGATGCGAAAAGTTTAGGTAGGCGCATACTTATTAGAGTCAGCTAGCATAAGTGGAACCAAGAAGCTTATGATGTTTTAGGTATTGGATTCCGTATGGATCTCTTCAACCAAAGATCCAATGCAGTCTCTTCTGCGTATTGCTCTAAACAACACCAACAAATCTATGGATTGTCTCGTCGTCGGGCTCTGGTCATCACACTCTAGGTAAATATTGGATCCACCTGGTTCAGCGGCTGGGCCCTCGAGATTTTCATTTTCAGGCTAGTGCCTTGGGGTGATGAGTTGTCTCTGGCACCTCTGCCGAGGCGGGCTGTCCAATAGCGCCGGCCCGCCGGGATGCCACCTAGCTCAACACGCTATGCCCGTGGTTCCTCTGCCAATGGACGATCTTCCAAGGACACGAGGGGAACGAGATATGCACCAAAACGTGCAGGAAACATGCAGAGCAGACATTGGATACACAGTAGCGAGGCCCGACGAGTTCATCGTAACGCTCCATGTGTGTGTGATACGTGATTTGCTATGTGTGATGTGATGACCATCCTCATCCCATCCAACTCCTCCTTAGTATCGAATAAGCATCCTCCCTCTCTATCAAAACAGGATATTCCAACTAGCGGTCTCCAAGTTGTTGCGTTGCCAGTTGCCACGCAGAACCAGCCAGCCTCCTTGCCTCTCTGCCTCTCTAGATACATGCTCAGATGCTCCAGTATCAAACCACGGCAGGCAGACAAACGTTGGGCTTCCACCTCTGCTACGGCAAGCCCCCTGTCGTAAAACGATTCATCTTCTGTTTTCCCTTCGAATCAGGTCCCGGCAATCGTTGCACTCCCAAACAATCCTCTTCCCCAGCCTCTCTTTTCACTTGATCACCCTCGTCAATCACTCCAACCCCTGTCCGCCTATTAATTAATCTTCAGACTTCAGCCGTCCCTCGTTCAGCGCCACGGCCCCAGCTTCAGGCCAGGATGGGAAAGGTGCGGCTGGGCGGTTGTGTCCCTAGAGACGGAAAAGAATCATTCGAGTGAGCCTCATTTATTTGACTAATAAAACAAGTCAGACCATGAGGGCGAGGCCCGTGATGAGGCTGCATTTGTTGACACCATCAGCGCTTCTCATAACTTCACAAGTTGCCCAAGTCGCTTCGTAAAGAGTTCAAGATACGCGATATTAGCTGAGCAATCTTATCAAAAAGATCACCAGAGTCCCAGTCCGGCCTCCAGTCGGATCCATAGGCACTCATTTCGCTGTTGTGAGTGGATTGTAGGGCTGAATCACTCACTCACTATGAGGGTCGGAATTGTCCTCAAACTATTATGAAACACCCTCATTCCTAAGGAATAGCCTAACTACGGTACCTTATTCTCTAAACAAAGACAGAGACATACCATTATCCATAGGTTTCAGATAAATCACCGGTTCCAAACATAATAGTGCTTTAGAAGCTTCTTGGTCGAATCTAGCGTCCAGACCAAACCTTGACCTCAACACCACCACCTAATACGGATAGATTTGACATGTTCCTAAAATCATCTTTGCCACGGCTCAACCTTACTCGTATCTGGTTTCCATCTTTTCGGGGCATAACTCGACTCGGAACATTGGCTTTTGCCGCTCATGTTCAGCCCATTCGCATCTCCAGCCTCCTCCATCATCACACTAAGAGACCACGGCTCCATTTCCCCTTATATCCTCTCCAACCACCTCTCTACCTTCCATTATGGTATAGGCTTATCCTGATCTGTCTGTCCTATTTCACCGCAAACATACATTTGTCAAGATGAGGCGAACTAGGCTTTACCAAGTATGACATGAATCATAAGATCTCGCAAAGCCTCTGTCGATCCCCCGAGCAAAGACCCTTTCACTCATGCGAGACACATCGAAAAGGTATGGGACACCCCTGAAGTTTGGATCCAGGACAACTTTCAATTTTCGACATCGTTTGACTTGCAACAAATATTCTCAACAACGAGATTGTTTCAGGCTTACCGCCAAAGTTCACAGAGTCTTCAAAGGCTTTCATGAAGCACTACTTACTCCTTGATTTTGCAGCGAGCCAAAGCAAACTGTCAACAAAAGCCCAGAGAGAAAAAGTACCCCTTTCATGGCTCGGTACAATTAGTATTGGCCCAGAGCACTTGCAGTCTATTATTGTAGTCCCCGACTAACTACTGTAGCTATTGCTGCGATCCCATGTGTTGAGGTTAGTTGGTCACCACGACATCCTGCTTCCAGCACGGCAAGACCACAGGGAAAGACCTATTCGTCCTATCGGTGCTATTAACTCTTGTGGAAGCTGATCACAGCATCACCTGTGACACCGTCCTCGATGCATGCAGCCAACCGCGTCTTCTGAAGCCACTCGTATCACACGCAGACGACCCGTATAGCACTCTGCTTCCGGTGGCTTGTAAGAGGATGATTGTAAGAGGATGACTTCGTCATGTAATCTGCAACCATGTATTCTTAGTCCTTCCACTCGGTTTCTTTGAATTCGTTTGATTAGCAATTCGTATATGAGTATTCAGGCAAGCTCAAGATCTGAATTATTATAGAGACCAAGACGATAAAGCTTGTCTACCTAGAGAGAGGGAGGGAGTGTCGGTTCATCGTCCAGTTCAGCTTTTCCACACTTTCACTTGAGTCTCCCGGACATCTTTTCTCTGCACGACTATTTGATGTACAGAGTGGTCTCGCTAATCGGACAAGCTTGATCGGAACGGATATCAGTAAACCCAACTCTACTTTATCTCATGAGACGAAATTACAGAACCGTTCAATGCTATGTCAATATCAATCGATACGTAATCTCAATTTGATTCATTTATTTCCTGTAATACACACCCTCCCGGCCTATCCCTCTCTAAGTCCAGGCAAAAAGGTAGGTATAAAACGGTCCAAGAACGAACATATGGGGGGGAATCATCATCCAATAGCCAAAATTCAACAATCAACTTCTTCGACCATCCGTCACTACAGCCGGCGCAGGCTCAGCAGGATACTCAGGCGGCCTATTCCCAGCTTCGAGATCCTGCAGTTCCAGGGGATCCTGCGTCTCCTTTTTACCATCGTATGGCGGCGGTGCTTGTCCCAGTTCATTGAGCCCTTCTTCAGACCTAGTACCATTCCATGGCGATCGGCAATTTCCCGTTCTTCTTCCACCGTGGAGGCCGGTATATACAGGAGCTCCGGTAGTCTGGCCGGGCCATTGGTTCCCACGACGGCGTCGACGTCGTCTCACTTGGATGATGGTGGCGGTTAGACCGAGAACTAATATGACAAATAGAGGAATGAGAATCCAGGCAAAGGGCTGTGTACCAAATGAGAAGCCGGTATTGTCGTCGGTATTATCGTTTGTTGCCATCACAATAGCAGATGTATCGTTGTAGCGTATAAGTGGGGTACTCGATCTAACGATATTGATATATGTTGACTGGACTGAATTATCGGATGTCTCAGACAAGATCTGTATGTAATCGATTCTCAAAGGTATGTGTATAAAAGGACTTCTTATTCTTGTTATTCAGTTTGTGAGATGTCAAGAATCAAGAATCATCAAAATGATAGATTGCCAAGGTGTGAGGTCAGAGACTTTGATAGAGTGGCGTCATCTAATAAGTAACTCCAACTCCCGATTCCAAACCTGGGGGGAAGGGCAGCTCTTTGTACTCTGTGCACCCTCGGCTTCTACCTTAACCTTTTGCATTCGTATGCCTCCATTACAGAGCCGCGTAGCCGATCATCCCCCACTGTCAAGGTGACTTCATCATAGTGGCTTAGTACAGTAGCTTAGATCTGGATGTATGTATATGTAAGGACCGTTGAATGTCGCCGTCCGCCGGTGGAGCCGGGATAAAATGGCCGCCCGCCACCTGTTCTGACCATGATATCTATGATGGGTCCAGCCCAGTCGGATACAACAGATTGAAGAATACCGACAGATAAACGAGAGAACTTGGTATAGGAAGTCGAGCCCTTAGACTACAGCTTCTCAACTCTGCCTTGGACCAGTGGCGTATTGAGAACGAGCAATGCCACTTACAACGGCTAAGTAAGTAATACGCCCAGCTTAGTACGAAGGCGATGAGGTGACATTTGGTGCCCGGGTCCAATGTGACATTTGGTGCCCGGGTCCAATTTGCCACATGATTTATCTCGGCTTCCCAACTGAACAGCTCTGCGAAACCAGGCACAGTATAGTTACGGGCTTTGCCGTTGCGCAGCCGAAGGATGAATAAACGTTATTTGGAATGGCATCTGATGATTCCATGCAGGCTCTAATGTTAGATAAATGGCATATGGTCCGTGCGCCATGCAAGGCTCCCGTGCCATTAAACTCCACCCTTTTTATGAGGGAAGCGTCAACCATAACCTGAACTTAAACCTCATTACAATCCTTGGAGCATTTTCTGGACCTATTGTTGCGCTCCCGCAAATTGGCCCAGGATGCCTCGTGCAATCAGAGGTTCGTCTCACACTCTTTTCTGGGCACTGAGTATCCCAGCTTACCCATGCTAGGCGTTCTTATCGAGTGCGATCCTTCGATCAAGTCCATCATCGTTAGCATCGACAGTGCTAACCATGACTACATCATTGAGGATCTCGATGATGAACGCGTGGTTGTGAAAGAGACCATGGTCTCAACGCTTAAGCATAAGCTCGAGGAAGTACGTTCAACTGCTAGCACCATCTTGACCCAAGCTACTGGCGACTGAAAATGGCTTTGTTTGACTGACACATTCCCAGCGACTCAAAGAAAACCTTCCTCCTGAAGAGGACTCCGGTTCCGAGTAAGCTTTGAGCATATGAAATCACCGAAATATGTAAACAATTTTATTCCCGAACGACATGCGTCTATGGTCCTTTCGAACACCTAACAACTAAACTACAACTTCTCAAACCTCGGCTTCGTCTTCTTCAATCCACTCATCAACGCCGACGAAAAGTCCTTGCCTTGCACAGCCGCTGCATTCCATACTTGCGTATACCTCAAGCTCTCAGCAACAGTATGATCCCTGCCGTGGTTGAGCAGCTCCTTCGTTCCCTGGACAGCAACAGGGCTCTTGTCGGCAAGTGTGGTTGCCAGAGCCACAGCAGCCTGCACAGCCGCCTGTTTACCCTCGTGAACCTGACTCACAAATCCTACTGATAATGCTTCCTGTGCTGAGAAGTCTCGGGCCGTGAGACAAACGTCCTTAACCCATGATGTTGAGCCAACGAGCTTGGGCAGACGTGCCAGGGTTCCGATATCAGCGGCCATGCCAATGTCAACTTCCTTGACGGCGAAGCGTGTGTTGGAGGCGCAGATGCGGATGTCAGCGCAGCAGGCGATATCAATAGCAAGGCCAATAGAAACACCATGAAGCACGCAAATGACAGCTGTAAATCGAATCCCACATATAAGTGATCCATCATAGCAAATCGTTGAACGAGTGACACTTACGTTTCTCGCACTTCTCCATAGCGCCAATCGAGACCTGAAATTCCTCAATGTGGTTTCTCACTATTTTAGCCTTTTTGGCGATATCCGCTTGAGAACCAGAGAGGATTCCATCATTGGACGCAGACTGCACGTCCAAGCCTGCGGTAAAGGCTCGGTCACCAGCGCCGCTGATTACAACAGCACGAACGTCTTCATCACCGCTGAGCTGCTTGAAGACACGCCCAAACTCAAGCCATAGTTCTTGAGTAAAGGCGTTGAGCTTTTGGGGTCGGTTTATCTCGACATGAGCGACGAAAGGGTTTGGTGAGCTGACAATTATGTTTTTGTAAGATGTATAAGCGGGAAGAGATGCGGTCGAAGACATTGTATGGACTTTTAACTCAGTTGCGATTACGTTGAAAAGAGAAGAGTATGGATGGTATTCTAAGAAGAGTACTACTTATAAGGGATGAAAGAATCTCTCGGGCTAAACTGTCCCATGGGGTAAGGTAGCTTGATCTTGGCTGCGACACAGCCCATGTCAGAGGTGGGCTGCTGATGGAGATGCCGAGGTTCCCACCAAATCTAGCCCAGGCTTTACGGCTAATAACTTCAACTCACGTGCGACACAATTGATCGTTGCAATACCTATCTCAGGTAGTACGGAGTAGCTACAACTAAATAGTTAACGTTTATAAGAGGCAGCGGATATTCGTATAGTTTAATGAAAGTCTATTGAACGTGCTTTGGCACTAAACCCTTTTAAGTGAAACGACAAAGGCGATAACCGCCCAGATAGCATTATAATCATTTCCGGGTCGTCTGCCCTGCCTGGGCTAGACGCCAATGCTCCTGTTGAAAAAATACGAACCCAGCGTGCCCAGCGCTCTTCCCCAACATCTTGTGCCTATCATGAAAACCAAGACAGGGGCCTAAATTATAACTCTGACCACAAGGCAATCCCCGCACTAACAAGGAAAACAAATAAAGAGACGGCACGCCTGCCATCTACAGCAAAAGGGTTCCGACGAGGGTGAAGAGAGTGGCGGCAGCGGAGACGTACAGGGCACCGAAGCCAAGGCTAGCAGCGCCGCTGTCATCATCATCATCACCAGAGGCAGAGGCCGAGCCTGTGGAAGTGGAAGATCCCACGGCAACACTGGCAGTGGCGGTACCGCTGTCAGTGTCGAAGTGAGATCCCTTGCCGTTGATGCCGGGGCCCTTGCCGGCACCGTCCTTCATGTACTTCTCGGCCTCGGAGGGCATCTCAGGGAGGTAGCTGGGGTCAACCTGCCAGACGGACTCGGAGGTAGGGCAAGCAACGCCATGGGATGTCTTGGCAGCACCGCCAGTGCCAGTGGGCATGGGGTACTTGGAGAGAGCAGACTTGAAGAGATCGAACTCCTTTTCGGTTGTGACCTTGCCGTTCTTGATTGTGACGATACCGTAGTCGTTGTCCTCAAGGGAGTACTCATACATAAGGCCACCGGAGTAGACTGAGGACATCTGGCTGTCCATCATGGGCTCAAGCTCCTCGAACTTACGAGGGCGGTTCTCAATGCAACCGTACTCGGACAGGCTAGTGAAAGATTAGGAGAGGCCAACACGAGTGATGAATCGACTTACAAAATGGGGATACCGTAGTTGGTGAAGTTCTTAACCTTGACGTCCCAGCCAGAGGTCTTGAAGTCGCTGTTGCACCAGGAGTAATCGTTGAAAGCGAAGAAGTCAGATCGAACCTCCTCGGAGCCACAGTTCATATAGTGAGCTGTTTGCATGCGGTTGGAGGCAACATCGGCAGCAGAATAGCCGACAGGAACCTGGCGGAGCTTGCGGGCCTTGATGTAGTTTCGCATATCACGAGTGATGGCCTTGACGTAGGGAGCGGACTTGTCGGTATCTTTCTCGTCGTTCATGACCTCATTTCCGGAGAAGAAAGCGAGTGTGTTGTCGTACTTGGCGAACATCTCGACGGTGGCGAAAACGCTCTGGATGTAGGCGGCATTGTAAGAAGGACCGGGCTTGGCACGGTTGATGGAGTACTTGGGGTTGTTGACATCGAGAACGAGGTAGATGCCAGCGGCGTCGAGCGCACTCATGCACTCGTCGTGATCAGCCTTGTTGTCGACAGCGTAGACGCGAATAACGTTGACGCCGAGCTCCTTGAAGTACTTGATATCACGCTTGCAAACATCGGGATCGGCGAGAGGATCCTCGTTAGCAGAGGCACCACCGGGCTGGTAGTCGATACCTCGGAGGTAGAATCGGTCCTTGCCAGTCCAGAAAGCTAATTGATTGTTAACATTGACTGCACATCCAACTCGAGGCAATTGACTACTAACCATTGCCAGAAACCGAGACGGCGGGGAGGGAAGCACGCTTGCTGGGAGGCTCCTTGAGGGTAGGGGTAGCCGAAGCGACAGCCGCCAAGGCGGAGAGGAAAGCAACGGTCTTCATTTTAAGTTGGTTGTTTGAACGGTATGGCGGCAGATTAATACGGTTCAAGAATTGTCGTTGAGAGACGATATCGAGGGTGAAAAATGATCGAAATGAGTGGATCGGGTGAGGAAGTAGAATTACAGTCCAAGTAGAAGAAAACCAACAACGAGGGAGTTGGGAGGTGGGAACGAAAGAAGAGAGAAGATCACGACCGGAGAGAAAACGACAGAAAGGCGTTAACCGGTTGGAAGGGCAGTTTAAGGAATCAAAAAATCAATGGAGGGAGGAAGAAGAAGAGAGGGAAAGCGAGCGTGAACGGAGGTTGGAATGGGGTTTAAAATAGTAGGCACTGGAGGTGGGAAGACGGGATGGATGCCCTCCACTCACTCCATTGGATGGGCTGGGGTGTAGTACAAGTACAACAGGTACAAAGTGACAAGTCAGGACCAACTAGAATCGACGATCACAGAATGACACAACGGGATAGGATAGAACGTGGATAGTGGTGGTATCAAGGGATATTGGATTGATCCCTGAGATGGGCTGGTACTGTACAGTAAGTACTAAGCTTGGAGCACTCGGCATTATCTTGGTATGTACTAACCTACCAATCTAGGGAGAGACGGGGTGTCTGGATAAGTACCTACCGACTAATGGGTGAGTGAGTTAGTGAGTAACTCGTTTTACGGTACCAATTGAGGCATTGGACGAACGATGCAGACTCTTCCGCTCCTAGGTCAAGAATGGAAACTGAGGTGGTCAGTCCAAGCGTCTAACGCCGGCCACTGTTGGCATTTCTTCCTTGGAAGGCTTGGATGGGCTTCCGTCGAATCCAAGGGGAAGCCATGGATTGGGGATTAAGCGTGGGGCACGTCTGGTCCAGTAATTTCAGTTTCCACAGATTCATGCTGGCACACCTCCTACTACCTAATCTAATCTCGAAGGGCCCAAGAGAGCATGATGATGGGTTGACGATCAAGTCCAGCAGTACAATGCTCTTGTATGTACCAGTAACTCAGTGCTGTGAAACTATCTTGCCGGATGAAACGAGTGTGTTTGAATTGCCATCTACCGGCTTTTGCACCATCACACATTGCGTCTTGTTTGGCTTACACTTGGATGATGAAAGTCAGGTGCACGAATCAATAGGTTGTACTAACCCAGCCTATCACTTCAAGATTAGACTTAGCTAGTGGTGTGAAGTCTGCTGGTGTGTTGTCCCTTGTCGCTTGGTGAAGAACAAACTGTTGCAGCATCCGTAAACGAGGCGGCTATCAGTAGGTCATGAGTAGGTGACGAGTAGGTATGTATGTTTACGTACTCGTCACTATACAGAGGATCGACACAAACAAACATTTAACCATCTTGCCCTCTAGCTTTAAAACTCTGTTCTCGTTATCCGTATTTTGGCTAGTGTTGCTCATGGTGCTGCATCACTCGTATACATACATACATCTCACTTGGGTCAACAAACACCTCAACGCCTAACTATGGATGACAAGAGACTCTCAAGTGTGCTCAGCCACAAACCAAGCGTCCAGAAACTCAACCTTTCCGGTTCTATGACAGGTCCAAGGCCTGTAGTACATTGGCATCGCTTGCTGTCCTCTCTTTTTCGTTTCTTGGCTTGGATTTCGCTCAATGCTGAAATTCAATTGACCCACCAAAGTCGTCGTAATGCGTTTTAAGCTATCGGTACACGCCTCCCCTTGCTCATGCATGACACTCCCTTTCGGCTGGAGCAAGCGCCTCCTGATCAGCGATTGGCGCGCCGCTGAAACTCGTCTCGTAACCCCCCTGAGGCTCCTTTTTAAACGGCTCCAGCTGGTGGCACAGTCCCTCTATTGCCTTGTTCATTGTGATGCTTGGTGAAGGCTGGTCTGGGGTTGACATTGAATGTCTGAGTAGATACCTTGAGTGATTCGTAGAGTTCTTTTAGTCTTATGCTTGCGTCACAGGTTTTGTTATCAAGACTCAGTAAAGACTTTCGCATCATAACCAAGGTATCCAGGTAAGCTTAAAAGAAACTTCCTACCTAGGTATCTGTCACTAACAGCACAAATAAGAATTTCTTCCACCCATTCTCACCTGCAGATTCAATGATCGGCAGGGGTCATTCTGCCACTCCCGTGCCGCTAAACGTCAGTGGAGCCCACGCTCTCACGTCTATGGGCCATACCGTATTATCCCATTGAAGAACAAGAATAGAATTCGACTTCTCGTATGGCTTAGTACTTAGCTTACCAAAATCTTACTGGTTGTCAAGCACTCATTATTGTTGAGACCGTTTCCGTGTATGATATCAAAGTGCAGGCAGATACCGCATATCTTGAGTGTTAACATTTCTTCATCCTAAGTACCTAGCTGGCATCAGTCAGTCTGAGCTCTGACTGCTAAGACTGGATCCATATGACGATGAGTAGCACTTGATATGGATTTTGCTTGGTTTTATCTCCTAGACCCGTCAAATCAACCGAGACCAAGGCCAAATTTCAATCCTCACGTCGATCACCCTGCACTGCCTCGTTCCAAGTTCGTCTCTGATCCCTCATCCCTCACAACCACTCGCCTCAGCATTCCCACCGCAATGCCAATATCACATCTCGCCTGCTGCATAATTAAACTCAAGATCTGGGCGCTCAGCCAAGAACGACCCCCGTGTGAAACACTGTGGTTCTTCACAATACATACCAAAGGCCCTCTTTTCATCTGGTAACCTCACCTGGGGTGCGTCACATCCCCTGCCAGTACATGCACCAAAAGACGGGTCACCACTCTATCTCAGAGCCAAGAAAATGCTTGGCTTTGTTTAGCTGCAATAGGAGGTTCCAAGTGACACTTTAACGTAGGGGAGCCAAGAAAACGCGAGACCTCAACCCCAAGCGACGAAAATATGAGCCAAGTTTAGTGTATATTAGTAGGCTTTTCAACCAGTTGATTTTGACACCTTATCCTCATGTCAGTGGTTTTATTACCCGGTCTGCAAGAGGAAGACTGCATGACCATCATTTGAATTTCAACTTATCTTACATACCTAAATTTGACTCCTCAAAATCAAGACGTCCGCCTCAAGCTTGGCCAGCATTACCTCATAAGCCAACTTGAGAACAGATGTGATGGTCTAAGCATCCTTCTATTGCACACGCTCTATCTTATGTTAAACTCCCATCAGCGACCTGTCATCTTAACCAACTGTCTTGATTACACTCCATAAGAACTCTACAAACAATTCATTCGACTAGGGGGGATCAAAAACCGAATCCAATGTTTGTGTCTATCTAGCTTTCATCAATCGTAACGTGACGTAAGCTTAAAGAGGTCCTCAACCCCTTGCCAGCTTCCCTTTGCGCGCTCCTCCCAGTAACTATCCTTTCCTGTCTTGAGCTTCCACACTTCCTCTCCCTCTGGAGCGTTCTCGGCCTTGACGAACCATCGAGGCTTGTATGTCTCACCCCGCTCTTCGAGCTCTCGGCGTCGACCGCGCTGAGCTTCCTCCAGCTTTTGTTTCAAGTCCTCAGCATCATCGATAGCGCCTTGTTCGTATGCACGTTGATCAGGTCGCAGGCGACAATCCGTAGGAGGCAGTTTGCCCTTCTCGATCTCTGTAATCTCGTTCAAGCTGGCAGCAAAAGTTGTGAGACCGAACGTCTGGGCAGCATTTTCCACCAGGGGTCCAACACGCCAAATCTCCTGGCCGCCACCTTTGCCTGTTGTCTTCAAGCTGTTGGTCCATGTACCAACCAAGCCGCTGCCTGTGTTTACTCCTTCGGGGTTGAAAATCTCCACACTGACATCCTCAATACGTCCACCCCACATGCCCTTGCTCTTGAACTCAACAGCAGCCTTGTGACATGTAGTGTCATTGACGACATGCATTGTGCCTACAGGCTCCACGTACTTTTCACCCATAACCACGTTACGCAAGAACATAGTAGCAATATTCCATGAATATCGCTCTTCAGAGCCATTTGAAAGACGTAGCACAATTCGAACACGGCCGTCTGTCGTGATTTCAGCGCTCTTGCCCCAAAACTTCTGACCGGGGGCTGGTGATTGGGAGAACGACCAGTTGGCTGAGTCTGCTTGCATAGCGAGGAGAAGAGGTCGATGCTGGACCTTCTCGACTAAAAGTCTGAAACCTCCGGGCACCTCCTTTTCGCTTCGAACCAGTTCAAAGGTTTCGCCCAGTAGAGGTGTGAAGGGCTTCCGGATAGCACGCTCTTTGGCTCGACCACTACTAAACTGCGAGACTGCAAACGCTGCGACGAACAAGAGTCTGTCTGTTGGAGAAGACTGCTTTGCAGCTTGGTTTAGTAACTGTGCGTATTCCAACTGCTCAGCCACTTTTTGGCACATAGATGAAGGTTCGTTCGAGGTAACGGGCATACTGATGGTACTAAAATCTTTGCCGACATTTTTCCTGAAGAATGCGATCAAACTCGGTGCGGCTGCAGCTGCAGGTGGTATGGTTGATCTCCTGGTAACGGCTTGCTCAATAGGCAACGGTGTAAGGCTCTTTGGTTTCGTGGGGAAAAGATGAGACGCATCGTCCAAGTTTGCTGTGTCATTCTCTCCTATAGACGACACAGAAGAATTGTCTCGGAAGGAATCTTCCTCCTCGTCTTCTGCCTCTTCTGATCGTGAAGCTTCGTCTTCGCTGCCATCAATTTTAAGAACGGCTGAGTTGGCATCTTCAGCATCAAAGAACTCGTCTGCTGTCGAGACAGTGTCTATACTCTTCCTTGACACGCCACCTGCGGACAAGGGCACTGGCATGCGACGGCGCTTACTATTGTTGATAAGTGTAGTGAACTCGGAGACAACTGAGTCAAGGTCCGTCAGAAGTGATTGACAATGATCCTGCAGCGAGCTCTCCTCTCTAACAAGCCCCTTGGATTGTCTCCTTGAGTGATTTGGCATATTGGCAGAAATAGTCGTAGTGACACCACCTGGCGCTGGTACTGCCATAGCTGTTGGCGCTCCCAGCGTCGCAGGGGATATCGCAGGAGTGTTTGACTTTCTTCTCCAGAAGGAGCGCCTCTGTTCAGGAGGGGGTGTGAAATACGTGTCGTTCTCGTCGATAGCACTAGTCGCGGCTCCAGGTGAAAGATATTGAGGACTGGTTACTGGTGGCGGTTTTGCTTGGGCTGTGACCTCACGGGTCAGGCGTCGAAGTGCATCGCGTGTACCAACCACGCGGCTAACCAGGGATTCGACCTGCTCCCATTCCCTGTCTTCTTGAGGAGAGGACTGATGAATAGGCTGCAGCTGGCGTGTATTGATTTTCAAGTGATCATTCTTTGGTAGGTCCAGCGTCTCCAAGCCCCTTGCAACGCGACTCGCCTTTTCGAGCGCATGTGCCCAGTCTTGGAATTCCTTATCGTTCGGGGCTCTCAAATGCCAGACTTCAGCGCCCGAATCGATGCTGATCTCTCTTCGTCGCTCATCTGCAGCGATGGCGGCTAAGCTTAGGGGAATAGCGCCTCGCAGCGCAGAGGACTTAGGGTTATAGTAGTACGACAAAGTGCATGTCGAGTAGTCAAGCGAAAAGAATCTGCGAGCGTAGCCTTGTCCCTTCTTGCGACGCCTCTTGTGGAGAACACCTACATGGTAATTGCCCGAGGCAACCTCGCTACGGCCAGAAACGGAGTTCGCGTTTGCTAAGGCGTTGTGACTGTGAAGACTGTCTAGTGAAGCAGAGGCAACCCCGTCAAGCTTAGGGCTACTGTGCCGCCCGAGACTCGTCTGGCTAGCTCCAGCTTTCGGTGCTTGAAGATTAGGCAAATGTGATGAAGTCTGAGGAGGTGCCCCCGTAGGATATGTCATTACCACGAAAGTCGCCGTCTTGGATGTCTGTTTCGAGAACGTGTTATCGAACACGAGGCCGTACATTCCGCTCTGGTCGTGATTGACCTCGTACGTGCCGATGGACACCTTATCCGCTTCGCATTTACCATTCCATTTGATGGGTATAAATCCTTTGCTTTTTAGCAGCTCTTGTGCGTTTATATCTTTCTTCGAGAAGCGGGCAGACTTCCCGTCCGAGGTACCACCCGATTCTTCAGTTCCATTATTCAGGTCTTCAGCTGTGGAAGATGCAAAAGTGGTGGCACCGCTGCCGGGATGTTTGACAATGCCAAAATTGCTGAAGTCATATTAGTACACAGCTTCATTCATGGGCCTGGGAAGGTTCGCGCCAAGCGGCATAAGATGGAGGTGCGTACATGGACTTCTTGTGAGGTTGTACGCTCCACGATAGTGTATTTCCTTCGTCGACTTTGACCCAGCGAACAATATACGACTAGTTCCGTGTTAGCCAGAAGTTCATGTCGATTCTTCGTATGGTGCCTGGCGCGCGGCATCTGTAATGCAGGGAAAGGCTAGTAACATGCCTTGCTATGAACTTCAAGCTGTTCAATGCCCGCCATTTTGTATGGTACTCTAACGGCAACCAAAGATTTCGCGTCCGTGGAGGTTTCAAATATCGGGAAGCTCGGTGGACGAATTCGTGGCGGAGTTGAGGGCCTTTAGCGATTGACCATGCCGGCTCGATCGATATTCAGCTTGAGATTTTCGGAGAACCGGAAACTGCGGATTGGGGGATGGCTCTTGTTGTTGAAGAAGACAGGTTTCGATAGTTGAAGAGAGAAGTTGTGTGTGCAGGGGGTGAAAGTGGCTGGCAAGTCCTCCTTATGTCTGACTGGTTCTGCATGCGTAGAAGCCAAGAGTTTTGCCTCGAATCCTAGAGGAGTGAAGGCGTATCCGTCCGCCGTATACGTGCGCTATACGTGGACAACTCGACTCGCACGCACGAGGCAGCTACCCAACGACTAAGCTAGTGTTTGTGTAGTCGAGTCGTGGGCTCTGTATTGGGCCGAACAGGGGCCTTGGTGGAGGGGCAGTATACGGATAGCGAGGTTTCGCCTTACTGCTGACGTTGGAAACGGGGATTCTGTAGTTTGTACAGCCACCACAGCCACTGGGAGCCACAAGTCCAGTCCTTTTCTGGAAAGTCTCTGGTGACAGGGACGAAACTGTTGCGAGGGTGCTGTTGGTTTCAAGTGGACAATTCGAGGGTTGAAGTGGTTGGGAGGACAGGGCGGGCGGAGGTTGGGAATAAAAGCCCTGGCATAGGTTCCTAGGTAAGGGTGATGAAGGTGGCTGGAGGGCGGAAGAATCTAGACGATTTTAATGCGAGTAGATGATTGATGATCAAATATCACTGAAGGTGTCAGGAATGTGGAAGCTTGCAGAGGTGGAATTTTATTAAATACGAAAACCAACAAAGAGGACTCGCGATTACTATGTCAAGGTTCCTTGCCTCGGTAGGTTTGGTATGCGAGCGCAGCAAAGTGCTAGTTATTACACGGCATGATATGACGTTGCATTCCACTTTATTCCGAGGCATAGGGGTTACATCATTTCGAATTCTGGGACTGAACTGTAACTTGTGATGTTGCTAATATACATACCTCTTACTACTAGGTATATACTGCTGTGTCGTGATACACGTGCCACCGCTTGACTTTATACTCCAAGGTCTATGGGAACCCGATCTCTTGTGCACTGCATTCTACGCCGGTGTTGCATTGTCCAATGTCTCGGGTGGAAGATCACTGTCGACTAGGATGATCCTCATAAATAGCTTCTCGGGCCCTGAAGACTGGTCATTACCCCACGGGCAATCCTCATTCCGGGCCTTGCCGGTCAATCCGAGCTACCGTGGACTGACAGATGCTATTTCCGGCACGGTTATGGAGTAGTCTTTTTGTACGTGTCTGCCCGTTGAATAGAAGGTAAGGCTACCCGGAAGCCGAGCTTGTAAGTGAGGTTGCCAAGCACAAACTTCAGGACACCTAACTGACAAAACTGTATTTGACAATGTTTATTGCAGATAAACTAAAAGGCTCAACTTACCTTGTGTTAGTCTATAGTTTTGGTATTTTTGCAGGGCATTTTATGGACCATGACATGAGACCGGTTGGCAGACGTTGTTTTTGTAAAAGGCTTCTGTCACAGGGACAATTCAGCACTGATACTTCATAACTCCGCGAGCTACATACGAGGGTCTACAAACACATGATTGACAATGTTTGGCAACTAGCCACACGTTTAAATAAACTAGATTGCATGCATTATAGTGATGTCTCCCTTCTCGTCAGGGTTTTGTAATGAGGTTCGGTTGTATAAGAAACCCTCTTCCAATACCAGCACAAGATACGGAAATAGAGCGAGCAATGTCTACGTAATTCATGGATGTGTATGCAGACATGGACATTTTTCACTTTATCTGCTCAATTCTTGGAACTATAGTGATTATGACACTGGTTTAGAACAGCAATGTAGGCATTACCTGTAGCATACAACAACTGATGGCATTTGGCAATGAACATTGCAATACAGTTCATACCATTTCATTAACGGACAGCCACACTCCCAGAGAAATAATCACAAATCCCATCTTCTCAGCCCCAATTACCCTCGATGTTCATCACTACAATGGATAGGAATCGATATCGGTTCTTAACTCAAACCCCGTCTCACCCACGCGACCTGCCCCTGACGCCCGTCGTCGAGCCAAGCACCAAAGGCCAACAAGACACTTCTACTGGTGGATGGACTAAGTGAGCCCATGCCTAATCCTAGTTGGGATAGACAGACGGGCCCTTAAGCAGCCAGACCTTACCTTAAGTGACTTGTGGATCTAAGCGGGCAGCGAGATGGAACTCCACTGTGGTTTAGGGGACGAGCCTACGAGGAGGAATCTCGTCAAGCTAAGCCCAAGGTCCAGGCCAAGCCAGGGGCTTTTTTTTGAGTTGGTATTTGGCTGACCCTTAGTTGAAGAACTCGAGAACGAAATTTCCATCTGCCTCTAGTTATGTTGGCCTGTTTTTCATTTTCCCCTTTCAATATCAGGGCTCTGTCTTCACGAGGTGTTCAATCTCACAGTAAATCACTGAAACGCTGAGCCAAAGTGTGGCAAGTGCTTCTTCCCGCACCTGCCCGCATCCCGTCCGTCGTCAAGGTACCTACCGCTGTGACCTGAATCGCACGGCGCAACAGAAAGGAATTACCCTTGGTCAACTTTCATCTTTTCATCTCCTTCTTTTCAATCTCATCAACGAATTGAGCCGCCTTGCCTTGTATTGCATCGCTTCTTCTTTGTCCCTCCTTTCGCCTGCATTGTTGGTAATAAGTGCTTTTCTTCATCCGCGACATCTACTTTACTTAATTGTTTGCTTCTTTCTGCTGCCCGTCGACAACCCCCGTCCCGGTCTCCGGTCTCCGGCCTCCGTACTCCAGACCCCGATCACTGCACTTGTCCTGCACGAGCCCTACGAACGACTCGAGACGGTTACACTGCGAGACAGGCTCCTTTGGGACTGCACATCTTTTAGAGATCACCGAAAACTTGATCTACCAAGGCCCGCCACCATGTCGAGTATCATGAGCAAGCGCCAGCAGGCGCGGAACGAAAAGGCCCTGCAGGATCTTGTGCAGAACACCCCGGGCAATGATATGTGCGCTGACTGCCACGCGCGTAATCCAGGTATGCTCCAGATGCACTACCAAGCTCATCCTACGCCAGGTGTACGAGATGGCCGGAATTTGCTAACGTCAATTGTCAATATCAGCTTGGGCATCATGGAGTGTACGGCCCTTTACTGCATCCAGGAACTGATCCAATACTAATATGTTTGTTAGTTAGGCGTTTTCCTATGCATGAGATGTGCTGCGATTCATCGAAAGTTGGGTACTCACATCTCGAAAGTAAAGTCATTGAGCATGGATAGTTGGACCAACGAGCAAGTCGACGTGAGCAACAATAACAACAACCCGGCGATCGTGCGCAAAGATAACAAACGGCTTACACTGTCTATAGAACATGCGAAAGGTCGGAAATATCACATCCAACAACATTTATAACCCCGAGCATCGCAAACCTCCCGTCCCGGTCGACGCTGACGAAGCGGATTCTGCCATGGAACGATTCATCAGACAGAAATATATGAATAATACTGTTAGTGGAACAGGAAAGCCTAGATCTCCTCACATAGGCGAAGGGACTCCTCCGCCACTGCCGCCTAAGAACTCGAAGTTCGGATTCCGCTCAGCTTCATCTATTTTCCCTCTGTCGTCCAAGTCTAAGAAGGATGTCAAAACCATGACAGCTGCACAAGGTGGACGTAGTGAGTCTCCAAGACCTCCTAATAAACCATCAAAAGTGTTCGGCGCCACCTTGGATCTTGATCAACCGGATGACATGGAGCAAAAGCTGGCTAGGCTACAAGACATGGGATTTCAGGACACCAAACGCAATACTCTGGTGTTAAAAGGTGTTAATGGCAACATCGAGCGAGCGATTGAGACTCTTGTGCGTTTGGGCGAGGGTAGCGGCCGACCTTCACCTCTTCCCACCCCTTCACCTCGGGAACAGACTCTGCGAACATCAAGGTCTTTGACGCCCCTGACCCCGAGTTCTGGCGGGCTGGGACTCGGCGCAGGTCTTAATGTTCCCGCCCGTTCAGCTACGGACCGTCCTACTACTCCATCAAGTGCTTCGACAAACCCATTTGATAACTTAGGAACGGCTCAGCCCCAGACGGCCCAGTCGACAGGAAGCCTTCACAACCGGAACCCATACGGCCAGACAAACCCATTCGGTGTGCCAGCCGCTCAACAGCAACAACCGACAGATGCATTCAGCCAGGCATTCCAAAACATGTCTCTCTCCCCCCAGCAGCCTCTGTTCCCCCACCATACTGGAGGACCAGCACCACAGCAAGCACCACAGGCGACAGGATACCAACAAGTGGCTCCGTCAGCGCCAATGACCCCAAGTGGCTTCTCAACTCTGGGCTTCACCAGCAACATAACATACCCACAGCCAGTCCAAGCGCAGGTGACTGGATATAATCCCTTTTTAGCGAACACCGCAGGTGCAATCCAGCAACAGCCGCAACAAGGGTCTAATCCCTTTCCTCAAGTCAACACCAACCAAGCACCTGCTGGATACAATCCGTTCGCTCGATCCCCAACTCGAATCGCATCACCAAGCCTCGGCCAGATACCAGAGCAAACGCAGAGCTCATTTCAAAACGCAGCTGTTTATCAGGGATCTGCCGTGTATCAAAGCCCGGCTCCTTTGAGCCCCCTAGAAACAAGCACGAACCCATTTTTTGCAAATGCTGGTCAGCCTGTGGCGCAAACAAATCAACAGATCTTTGCGCAACAACCTGTCGTGCAACAGATGCAAAGCCAACCTCAAGCAAGCCATAACCCTTTTGTCCAGCAGCAGCCTGGACAGCAATTCCTTGCACAGCAGCCTCAAATGTACCAGCAGCAGCAGCAGCAGTTTTACCAACCTCAACGACCAGATAAGGCCTCGATTATGGCTCTTTTTAATAACTACCCTTCAACGGTACAGCAGCCAGGTACGGCCGTGGCCCAGCCTTCATACCAGGTTCAGCAGGCCGTGCAATACAGCCAGCAGCCAACCATTCCAGAAAACCAGCCCCTGCAAGCTCCAATGGCATCTGTGCAGCAGCAACCAAGTGTGCCGCAGCATCTATCATCTAGCACGAACCCTTTCATGAGCGGTGCGCCTTCTTCTGGCGTCGCTGGTAACCCAAATGCTGCGACCACTTCAGACCCATTTGCTGCAAGGAGCAGAGAGAGCATGAACCTTGGCCTTGACCTTGCATGGACAAATGGGCGACACAGCCCAGATGCGTTCGCAAGCCTAAGTGCACGACATGGATGATGGTACGAGACTAGAGGCAGTATCGGAATACGATGTGTTCAGGATAGTACAAATGTGACATGGGAGATGCGAAGTACACTGTATGATAGTATTAACGTTGGTTCTGGTTTCTTGTTGAGACTATGTTTTTGCTATTTGGCTGTAGTCTTTATTTATGTACTCCAGGGCAGGGCAGGGTGATTGATAGGGACTGGCCAGGATTGCTGGGGTATGGCAGGCCGGCCTTGATTGACCAATTGTGGGTTGGAAGACGGCATTGAGGATCGCATGGCATAATGGTGCGTATAGACGAAGGGACAGACGATGATAGACTTGCTGAGGTAGTCAACGGTGGCTCAAGCGTTGAGGGAGCACGGAGCACGGAAGCGATGTTCCTCCTCCTATGGCATTGGCTGTTGCTGAGTCGACTAATTCGAGCTTTGGCATTTTTGCGACTAAAATGGCTCTGTAGAAGATGCTGTCTCTTGGTGATACTGTTTGCGATTGTCAAACTCTGTTGGACTGTCTCCACATACCGTTGGTCTCGTGAGTGACATGATACGCCCGGACAACACAAGGGATCGAATTGAGTATCTCAATTGTTGATCATGTCTCTGGCTGCAGCAGAAATACAGCCGAATATGGACGTTTTTAGGGATGGTCTCGGTCCGGATACGTAGCCGATAGAAGCAAAACGCGGGGTTGGGCAAGGTAGCGATTAGTGGCACCACGACCTTGGGAATCTAGCACATCCACCAATCAACTTACACGACAGAAGGGTCAATTAGGCTGCTCGGAGATGCACATGCGTTGGTAAGGTCAAGTTGGCCGAAAGTACTAATGTATCTTGAAACCAGTCCCTTCATTATCAATAGGCGAGGAAGGAATCATGAATTTAGAGACAAGATGTGCTGGGCCACAGAATCATGATCGAATCAGGTGATGCGATGTGGATGTTTAGAGTAGAATAAACTGGGTTTGTGGGTAACAAAACAGCTGTAACGGAGCCAGTATCATGCAAATCTGGAAGAAGCCAGCACGCAATGCGTCTGTTATTATTGGACAATTGTGGCACAGCAGCAGCATCCAAAACTGAATACAGAGTTAATACAGTAATTGCTGTGGTAAGAATGCGGAATGGAGGCGAGTGGGCTGTTGTGTAAGCGCTTTAAGGAACTCTTAGTATTATGAGATGATTGCAGAGGATTCTAGACTCTTCGGACATGAGTGGCTGACCCATTCGACGATCTGTGTGGCACAGTTGGAAACCTTGTGTGTATCCGTAACGGTGCTGTGTAACCAAAATAGTATGTATAGTCTCTCCTTGTCAGAAGCAATAAACCGATCAAAGGAGTGCCATGCTGGTCCCAAATCATCTCAACAGTCTACGTATTATTATCACACAAATGGACTCTGTTACAGGTAGGTTTTCTGCCATACCGTTGTTTGTCATGGTACCTAGGCATACCAATGGAATTCATTTCACTAAGCTAAAAGGTAGCTGGGACAAGCGACAAAGTCAATTCCTTCCTGTGACAATCAGCTTCCTGAGCTTGGACATTTTGACGCACTGACAAGCTCAGTTCCGCGACTGTATTGTCTGAATCAGACTCGTGGCCATGGAAAAACTAATAAGAGATATTCTCTCTGCTAGAGAAATGAACATACATATAGGTTGCTTTGCATCATCTCATCAGTCACAATTTACAGTTCGGCCTCCGACCATCACTCTGTTGACAACTGGTTGGTGTTTATCAACCAGTAAACTAGACCATGTGCTGCGGAGGCGTTCGCATTAGTTAGTGCGAGACAGTGCGCCAAGTCGAGACAATGCTTAGGTTGCTGAGATGATTCATATTTGCAAGAAATGAGTTGAGAATAGTCAAAATGATCACTATCATGAACTTGCTACCCAGTTGAGTCGGCCCCATTGGCAGCGAATCTATAGAGTCTAATCATGTGATACAAAATGACGATAGCAACGGGGCATTGTATATTCTTTCTACCCATTTCTTGAGTTTGGTTGGCCTCGACTTACCTCACACCAGTGGTTGCCAAGATAAGATAGTCGCACTGTACTCCGTACTTGGCCAGGAGTTCCATTGTTACCCCGGCTCCAACTGCAATTGTGGCAATCCCTAGGTTCCTAGGTCCACTGAGATGGATGTGGACTGTGGACCGTGGACCGTGGACTGCCTGAGGTGTGCACAAAATTCCAGAGCCTCAGGTGAGGGGTCCACCCAAAGCGCACTGTTCCTTCCGCCCCGAGCGCCCCGAAGTCACCAAATTCCTGGGTTCCTCTGCTTCCTCGTTCTTACTTAACCTCACCGCTGCCCAAACAGCAGAGATCTTAGGCTTACATCTATCTACACGCATACATACAACGAATCCAAGACATTCTCCACGAATTGCTCAAAAACACCGTCGCAAACTTCTTCGCACGTCTCCACAACTTGTTCCTCCACATTCGCCTCAAACAAAGCAAACAACACACAGATTTCTTTAAAAGGATTTCCAACCCGCTGGTCTCAAGTGTCATCTCACGACACGCTATCAATCAACTTCTGCCGATCAACATCCTCGACCCTTACCGACCTATATCAACTCTAGTCGATAACCCGAAATCATCATCATCAGAAATGGCGCCAATGAATAATCAGAATTTGAATTACAGTAGTAATTACGGCGAGGCCGCTGCCCAGAAGGTCAACGTCCTTGCCTCTTGCTACCTCGTCGACTCTGCCGCCAACCTCAAGGGCCTCCACTACTGCACTACCGGGGTTGCAGGTATGTTCTCTCCTTTCAGGGCCAAAATCTTTTCATGGTGCTAACTCTACTACAGGGGCCGAGTGGTATTCCTGAGGTCCCTTCCTCAGGACTACCCTCCCCTCCAACAAGCCCCCCCCTCGCCGCACTAACCTCGTCTAACGAGCTCGCCCTTCTGCCCAAGAGCAAGAAGCGCGAGATCCCAGGCCGGCGCCTGGGTCGACGAGGGGGGGCAGCACTTTCGATCAGGGAAGAATGTGAGAGATTCTTTTGCGAGTCCATGAAGACGATTTTCCACGGTGAGAGGAATTCGTCCATGAATGGCTCCGGCCTGTCTGGTGCTTTTTTACCAACGCCGCCGTCCGATGACCGGCTCCCCGAACACTTCAAGCCTGTTTCTGATGACAAGTTACCTGCCTACAACGTTACCGCTTGGCTGGAGATGTGGGACTATGCCGGCGGAGCGAGCTTCCGTGCCTTTGTCGCTGATGACGGAGAGGAGAAATCTCTCTTTGTCTTCTTCGATATCGAAGGCGTCCTTGGCCGAGACCTGAAAAAGGCGTAAGTAACACTGCTTCCAATTCTTCTGTCCAATTGCTAAATACTCTGTAGTCTGATGGCACTTATCGAACTGGCCGACGGTCCTCTCGACTGTGCCCATATCGTCACTTGCATAGATAGACGCATCCCTGCTGACGACGTCCACTCTTTGACAAAGAGTCTACAATGGGTTGGCTTCGACATGGTTACTCTAGACCACTGGGCTCATGCTCTTGATGTCACAAGCAAGAAGTGGATGTTGATGGGCATGGAGCTATAGGTATTAGCGCTTTCCTGTCTTTTGTGGAGTTAGGGAGCGGACATATTTCCTTAGTTTCCGCTATGTCATGTTTCGTTAGTTGGTGTTTTCCAAAAAAAATTCGTCTGGAGGCTTGCTCAGCGATTTGCTCTGCTGTTCTTGGAGAGATCTGGTAGCATCGGGCGTTAAGTCGCAGAAAAAGTTCGACGGCTCCAAGGCTTTTGGCGCATCTCTCGTTTTCTTTGGACTTTAAGGGTGTAGGAGCTTAAAGGTGTTTGTGTCATTCTGTATCTTTCACGGCGATGACTTTCAATGTCGTACAAACCTGTTCGGTAGTTGAGATAATACTGAAGCAATTGTGTGCAAGCCAAATAGTGTCTATCATCTGTCATTTTGTTCTATCATGGATGGCTCTAAGATCATTCCTCAAATTGTCTAACTTTGAGACCCCTTTCCTTCAAGTACTCCTTTACCTGTTTAACGGTGTACTCGCCGCGGTGGAACATACCGGCCCCCAAAGCAGCATCCGTAGCAGTCTTCTCAAAGACTTCCTCGAAATGAGCCGGGTTGCCAGCACCGCTTGAGGCAATGACGGGGATCTTGATAGCTCCCTTCACCTGGTTGATGAGCTCGTGGTCAAACCCACTATTGGTACCGTCCTTGTCAATGCAGTTGAGAAGGATCTCTCCGGTTCCCATTGCTTCAACGGCTTGGGCAAGCTCGACAACATCCATATCACGAGTCTCACGACCACCTTTGATTGTGCAAGCGTACCAACAGTATTCCTCGCCCTTAGGACCGGGGAATTGTGTCTTTATGATGTTGTGACGGGTGGCATCAGGCTTGGGAACATAGACACGCTTGGGATCAACGCTAACAACGACGGCTTGGTTGCCATAGGCGCGCGAGATCTGCTCAATGGCAGTATTGCCGAAGAGCTTGCGGCCTATAGAGTAGTACTCTTCAGCAGCAATAACAGCGTCGGAACCGATCGAGACCTTGTCAGCGCCAGATTTGAAATACATGCTCGCGATTTCAAGAGCTGACACCTTTGTGCCGTCAGTATCCATTGTGTCACGAATACCACCGCCAATGGTCAAGGGCACAAAGACGGTGCGAGACGTTTGACGAAGAACCTCGAGCATAGGGAGATCGGCAACAGGGCAGTCTCGGAAAGAAGTGATATTGAGGAAAGTCACCTCGTCGGCACCTGATTCGTAGTATTTCTTAGCCATCTCGACAGGTTTGCCGAGGTTTCGCACGTTGCGGTCATCGCCCTTTTCGCGAACATCGTACTGATCACCCTTTGTAACGACCAAGTCACCCTGATCATTTGTCCTCACGTCTAGACAGGCAATGACTCGCCGTGTTAAGCTGTCCTCGAATTTGATCGGGGCATTGGCAACAGTCTCGTCAACAACGGTACCAAGATTCTTTGCGCCTTCACCTGTGAGGAAAGCCCGGATAGTTTTCAAACCTGCAGTGCCAGACTTTTCGGGGTGAAACTGGGTTGCAAAAATGTTTCCCTTCGCAATGGCGCCTACGAAAGTCTCGGTACCATAGGTTCCAGTAGCGACAGTCCACCCCTGGGACTCAAGCACGCCCGGCTTGTAGGGGCACTTGTAAGAGTGAACATAGTAGTACTTTGAGTTTGGTTGAAGATCGTACATGGCCCGTCCAGCTGTGAAAGCATTGTTCCACCCGATGTGGGGGACGGATTTACTTGAGTCTTCGAAACGATCTAAGGAAGCTGGAACGACTCCGAGACCGGGGATGTCGGGGTCCTCAACAGAACCCTCAAATAGGGCTTGTAAGCCGACACATACAGCGAAGAATGGCTTTCCATCAGCAATGTGCTTTCGAACTGGCTCAAGATAGCCAGCTTGGGACAATTGGGATAGACAATGTCCAAAGTGGCCGACACCGGGGAGGATGAGTTTCTAAAGGCGCATCAGTCATGGTGGACAAAATATTGAAGGAAGTATCAACAAACCTCTGCCTTTGGAACGTCTTCCGGCGATCTGACCCATTCCACTTCGTAGCCAGACTTCTCAATGGCATTTACCAGGCTCCTGATGTTGCCGGCGACATAGTCCAATAGGTGAACAGTGGGCATTGTACACTAGATATGATGGATGGTAAATATATAAAGAAGATAGAAGGTATAAAGACCAGGTATGTTGCTTGGAAGAGGTGAATCGTGACTGATATAACACGATGTAAGACCGGACAATTTTAGCGATAGCCAACTCTATATCAAGTCCAGAGAGGTGTTTGAAGTCGTCAAGATAAGTGTGACTGTTCAAATTCCATGGGACTCATTGAAATGTTGTAACAGCGACAGCGGGGCAATCGCGAGTCACAGAAACTGCCCCGCCTGATCCCTGTAATTCTGGACTTTTCAGAAAGTGCCGCCTTTGACCGACTTCCAGACCCTGGGCATCCCCCAATTGGCAAGTACCTACCTTAGCTTTCTTTACCACATGGAAGCTAAAGTTTCGCGACTGCAAGTTTGCAGTTTATCAACAAAGCTACTATCTCTTTGACCGGCATAAGGCATCCAAAGGTCACTTGCCCCGCTTTACCCTATTTATTTTAAGAGTACCTAAGGGATATATAAGGTTCTTATTAAATAGCTTCTTTATTTAATACTATTAAAATTATTAAAATCCTTATATAAATTAACTTTAATAAGTTTTAATTAAAATAATAAGCTTTTAAGAGATATATATACTAGGTAATTATAACTTTAATAGCCTGCCTTTTATA
>JAAOAK010000151.1:0-173600 GCA_013396175.1 Fusarium denticulatum | reverse complement strand
TTGTGCCGGTCAAAGAGATAGTTGGTCCCGCTGTAAAAGGACGCTCCGCAGATATGCGTGAAGCGTCAGATCCCCCATGCATGTCCTTATCATCAGGATCCAGCTTGAATAACTATTGGGCAGGCTCACGATGCTTTAGGCAATTATTCAGAAGCCCCGCTGCGCCGTTGCTGCCAGAAAGTGGAGGTTTTTCATCTAACCCTGCCGCTTGAGGGTGAGGAAATAAAACTGCATCATGCCTACGACTTTTGAGGAAGCTGTGCTGTCTGAGAGATGTCAATGGCTGATAAGACGCCTATTCAACCATTTCTAATGCTATATCTTGATAATGTATGTCTCTAAACTTCTGAATTGTTTGTCCTCGGGTTCAAAGTTAAAGTTGCAAACTTTGAGCCAAGGCTGACGTATTTTGTCGGCCGCTTGGCGTAACCTATGCTGCGTTTCACAGGGATCATCACTGGGTCATTCTTGGATCATTTCTTGGATTTTTCTTTCGCTTTGGTCACGTTCACCCTTTTCATTCTCGGCTATGCAAATCGCAAGGGAGACCCACGTTTAGTTCGTGACATTTGATGGTTTCTGTTAGCAATTGGCTTTCATGATTGGATGCTTCGTCTCTCTTTCGATACGGCTGCTGAATGCTTTGGTTCCCCGACGAGGCTACACTGAAGAGACTAGGTTGTCCCATGACAGCAAAATGTGAAGGACAATGGTCGAGGTTGAGATAGAGAGAAGTGTCGTGGCTAAGGTTTCGGAATCTTTTAGGTCGAATTCCTACTCGAACATGGCGTATGCAGGTCCTTGTTGGTTGGCTAGGTTCTGTTCTCAGGAGGTTACCATGCTGATATCGTCAAGGCTGTAAGTCAAAGGCGTTACAGTGCTCCCTTGGGTTCTCAGAATCAATGCCACAACTCTCATTGCATGTGAATCGCCCGATCGCATATCACAAGCTTAACTAACTGCCCATTATAAACAAATCTCGTCATACTCTCCCATCATCGCACACTTCGCTCCGTATTGTTCACCCTCCATTAATGCATCTATCAAATGGTGTCTCTTAGTGCGGGGCTCCGTTTGGTGGGAATCCAAAAGGGTGTCATGTGATGCTTCAAACCTGGCCAAGATCATGACATCTTCGCAATGCATCCATGATGGGTGTTGTTGATATCAGGTCAGGTCAGTTGCGCCGACAGTGCGATTTTGATTTCATTTATTATGCGCTGATCATAACCCCAGATTCTCTAAACTGAGACCCCAGCGCACAAGACATTGACATCTGCATGGTTTGGTATTGGTTCAGACCATAGACTCGGTCTGCGGCTTACAGTTTACATTTTTATTATCCATTACACAACGTGATGGCTTTGGCCAGTAGATGGAGAGTCTGGTGTCGCCTTGCCACGTCCGGTCTTTCCAGTCGCTGACCCCCAGAGCACAGAGCTTCCTCATTCCATCATTCATCATCATCATAATAGCCAGCTCATCAATCTCCGATCACACAATGAAACCCCCGAGACACGTTTTCTCAGCAACTCTGTTGAATGGCTCCAGCCCTGTCGTCCGTACCCCTTTGGCGTTTTATGGTTTTCTTTTTTTGTTTGAGCTTGATCATGTTCCCCTGAAATGACATCCAGGAAACGTGAAAAAGCTACAGAGTACCGTGGATCGCTTCATTTTCGAGTCCTTACCGAATGCTCATTGCAGAGTAGGGTCTATTGCACGAGACGCTATTTCTTTCTTCTATTGTTGCAATTGTGCGCTTAGCTTATATCTTGGGGTGTGTTGTTAGACGTTGGATCTTTGTCGAGATATCCCCGCTAATAACATGCATCAGCCTCAAGAAAGAAGACAAAAGAGCCGAGTTCACATATGACTGCGGCCGCCGACGGTGCTCATACTTGCATGAAGCCATGGATGTTTGTTCTGCAATGTTTCATCGGTGGAATTTGTTTCGAGCCCTTGATCCGAGAGAGGCGTGCGCTGAAACATCCATGGTTTGACCTTACCCTATATCGCTCGGGTAAAAGAGACTTTTGCTATCAGACCTCCCCGATGCCCCGGACACATTTACAGTTTCTCGAAACGCATGAATGATGAAGGGTTTTTCTCAACTGATGGAGGGGATGCTGTTCCTGGTCATATCATCTCGTTGAGCTACTGTAGCTTACACGATGGCGGCACGTCCCATCCCGCCAAAGTGGCTCTTGGAACTCTTACACCAACACCAACACCAACTATCAAGACACATGAATCCATGGAAGATGCCCTGCCCTTGCCATCCCTACCTCGATTGTCCAATCACCAAAGTCGCTGATCTACCCATCTTTTAGCCAGACTCTTTTTTATCTCGCCAAAGTCAATGCCACAGAGATGTGCATGTCACTTTCTGGCCAATAGTTGCCCGTCTCTCAACAACGTGCCTCGACTTCACGTTCCATGGCGTTCGAAATCCTCAACCTTCAACACAACCCGGCCTCATTTTCACCCCCGGCTTCAAATCTTGAGTGACATGGACTGTCTCGAGTGAGACATGTCCTACGGCGTTGGCTCAGCGCCAATTCAGGGGAAGGAGAAGCGAGAAGCACTGTAGAAGGAGAACCGGCCGATCCTTTGGATATGTCGTGTGCTTCCTCTGTCACTCTCACCAAAGACAGTGTCTGAAGGATGGTTATCAATGTAGGCCCTTCTTTAGCCGCCTCAACCGGGTTAAAGACCCGGTCGAGTGTTATCTGCTTCGCAGTAGGGCTTAACTCGGCCTTGCTCTGCATCAAGATCCCCCCGCCTCTTGTTATTCTTCCAAGACAAACCTTGGATTCGCGATTCAGGAGATTTACCAGTATATGGATACAAATCCACAAACCCACAGACTTCAAGGTCACCTGACTCTTGCAAATGGGTCTTGTTACCAAGCGCAACGTGCAGCTGGAGACAAGAGACGACAGCCCTAGCAAGGCAAGACCGGAATTACATCAAGATATTGCGTGGATCTTTCACTCAGATCCGACTAATAAGCTTCCTCCTCCAGAGCATGCCTATTACCGTTCCCGGGACCGGACTGAGCGGAAAACAGCTCCACCCCCGATCCCGCTGTGTCACTAAGATATCCAAACAGCCCTGTCATCGGATCCTCAATTTCTCAACACGGACGACAAAGTATGTATCTTCCCCCTGAGAGATCATCTCCAGAATACGATTCCGGCATCTTGACACACGTTCCGTCGTTGCTTCTAGTCTACACCGAAACTTCCACTGGCCAAAGCTTTCTTTCACCACACTGAATCGTCGATCTAGCTCAACTCATCCACAAACAGCTCCTCTCGCAACCATGTGCCGCCCAGGGGGCGTGTAATCAGGGCGACAAAGTACTTCGTTGTACGGATACTACCTGGCATAATCGTTACACGCTGCTATTAAAAACACCAAAACGTAAGTTAAGTTCAATTAGAGATTTGTGAGGCGCATCTGGTTCCTGGCGAATCAGCTCCGTAGCCGCGGGCTCATGGGCGATGAAATGGGGACAGCATTACATGCCTTGCATCATGCACGTTTCTTTTTGAATAGGCGAAGGAAAAGAGTTTTTATGCGTCTTCGTCATGATTTGCATTTGTAAGAAGCGGTGTCAGAATCGAATGCTATGAGGTACAGTTTGAGAAGGCTTGTCGCCTCGTTTCCAGGGCCCCGGAATGTTGGGCTTGCACGTGGTTGGAACAATAGGGACTGACTTGACTGACTGTACAATACCTGAATACGTAGTCAATGCTTTGTAGCTCTGAGCTGGCCCTATTCACTATCGACGCGTGTCGTAAACCCAATTTCGAGTCTGATAGTATTGCCAGAGCTTGCGTGTCTCGTCTTTGCTACTCCCCCTCAGAGACCAAGAACACATCAGACCTCGACGTAGGGTATTAAAATAAACTTAGCAAAATGTATCCTAAGTCTACTAAACTCATCCTGAACTTATGGTAAGTTACCCAAGTCTTTTTATCACTTAGGATCAAGGTCCCAACTTTTTTCACTCCCCTAGCTCCCTCACTGACAAGTAGGACTGAGTATGTTTAACATAATTTGAATTCGTGTTGAATCTACTTGAGGTATCTACCCGTTATACGCCTGAGTGGTATGTGAACCTCCATATATGACTCCCGTTCCGTAGTCTGACTGTCGTGTCTTTCATTCCCTGTCCATCCTTAAACTCCTGATACGCTCGAGGTCCACGACGCTCGGCATGAATGCTGATGCATGAAAAACAAAAACTCTTTTTTTTTTTTTTTTTTAAAAAAAAAAAAGGCAGTGTATTCATCCATAGGGGCAAAGCCCGCAATGAAATATTCGAATTGTTGTAAACGTTCTTGGTGAAGGATCACCATGGACTTTGCTGGCCTTGAGTCTTCTGAGGTGATGACTCTGTCCCACTAAGATTCCATTCGAAAACGTGGTCCATCTCGCGGAAAACATCCTCCGCCATTTCCATAGGGTCTTGTGACTCATCAGATTCGCGATCGCTCTTAGTCGGATCCGAAGGAGGAGCTGATTGACGCAGCTGGTCTGCCGAAAGGAAAGCCTCTGCCATAGCATCTGGCATTGGGCTGCCAATTGTACGCTGTGATTCTGATGGGAGCAAACGCTGTTTTTGACGGATAATAGGTCCCCGCACCACGGCATCAAAGTGCTTGTGGAACTTGTCATCCCCTGACGTAGGAAGTTCAGACATAGGAGTATCAGGTGGTGGTGAGCCTTGGCGTCCCTTAGACGTGGATGGGCAGGGTGTTGTTGGGTTACTCGAATATCCCTTGGTCTCATGGGGTAGCGGTGCGAAGGAGACTCGACGTTCAGAGCTCCTGACCACCCAAGGATTCTTCGTTGCGGAAGCCAGAATACCCTGCGTGCTTGGCAAACGACTTCCCGATCCCCTCCAGACAGCGCGCTTGCTTCTACGAGAGCTAGGCCCTGGGGAAGTTGATCTGAACGATGCAAATGATTTGACCGAGAATTGGGGCTCAGGTGTTGATTCTATGACCGTTGTGGCTGCCGCAGAAACATCCTGTAGTGGTGTAACAACTTGAGATGCAACGGCTGGTGTGTTTGGCTCTTCGACTGCCATGCGATCCTCTAATTCGACAACAGGCGTCAGGGCCTGGGAGTTTGTCGGCAGTTCGGCCATCTCGTTTGTCCAAGGCGTTTGATCAACAGGACTGGATTCAGCAACGATAGTGCCCGTTTCCTTTGACTCTGGCATAGGGCTGTCTGTAGATATCTTGCCCAGGCTCAGTGTAGCGTACTGAGAAAGCTTATTATCGACCCATGGGGTCTGCTGTGAGAAGGGAATGCGTGTGCCCTTTGGTGAATTGGGCTGGCGCTTTTCTTGCTCCAGTTGCTGCTCCTTGGCTTGGCTATCGACAACAGTTGGTCTCACGTTCTGTAACGAAGGCTGGGGAAGACTCAAAGCTCGACGTAGAGTCGTCTTCATGGGAGTAGATTGAACCGATGCTGTCTTCCGTCGGCCACTGGGAGAGTTGGAGGCCAGCTTCGACGGGCAAGATGATCTTCTTTGGGGTGAGCTTTGATGGGCAGGACTTCCAGCCAATTTTGACAACTTTTCCCATGAGCTTTGAGGAATGAATCTCTTCTTGATTGAAGTTCTGAGAAGATACTCAGCATGAGAAGGTGTTGTGGGTTTTGATGGCGTCGCCTCAGCCTCGCGACGTTCTGCCAAGATTTGTGGCGTCCTATTATTGAGTGTTGTTGGGGATACAACTTCAGTGGCTTTCGCTTTGCCAACCTCTTCCTCTTCCTCTTCTTCGCTAGATTCGTTCACGGAGGCAGTAACACTGCCCTCGTGATTTTCAGTTACAGCCAGGCTGCTGGTGGCATCGGCCGTCACACCCATGTCCTCATCTTCTGACCCTGTGGCCGATTCACACTCGCTGAGCATTTCTTCAGCAACGAGCAATACTGCGTCTTCCGCCGACACTTGGCTAGGACAACTTGTGAGCTCCGAATCAGATGTCGTGGTATCTATCATCGAACAACCGCCCGCGCTATCCGGCCGGCTGTCAGAAATATCGAATCCACGAAATTCCTTGCTTGAGATAGATGACAGGCCAGACCAAGTGTCCTCATTGGACATGGAGACATCTTGGTCTGATGCAGTCTCGGCAGCTTGATTGAGCTTTGGCCGCATTTTAAAACAGAAACTGGCATCTTCTTGTGTCTCGAAAGCTGGGCGAGGTGTTGGGTTGCTGCCAGCTTCATCTTGAGCTCTCAAATTAGTTGTTCCGGGTACAGAGCCTCGTTGAGGAACTGAGACTTTGCTTGGTGTTTGGTGGTCGGTACTGTCTCGTGATGGTATATTCGCATGTGAATCCAGGACTGGAGTGTACTGTAGAGATGATAAAGGTGACGACGAAGGCGCAGGGGCTCGATTCAACGTAACCTTATCGCGGGATGGTTCGTCCTCTGAAGTCGGTTGCTCATGTTGCGGCGGTGAGAAGAATCTCTTTGTCGCAATGGCGGAAGATGGTAAGCGGTCGGGGACACTTGAAAACGATGTGTTAAACGCCTTCGTAGCTGAGATCGAGGGTTGGTTTCTGGATGGGACCGGAGTATCAATGGATCCCGTTTCAATGACATCTGTGCGTTGTCGTTTATTCGGCAAATGCTTCAACCATGAAGATCCCTTGGCCTTTCGCTTTCTCTCGGACAATGACCCTTGTGGTGTTGACGCCCAGAACTTGCCATTCGGTTTCCCCTCAGCATCCACAGCATCTCTCCATTCTCGAACCTTGGCGAGCTCATCTTCTTCCAAATAAGGGTGTGTTTCGGTCTCGGAAGTTTGGTTAAGGCTTTCGGGGCTCGGGAGGTGACATTCCAGACTATCACTAGCCGGCTGAACTGTCTCTGGTATAGATACGTTGCGCCTAACGTTGGCGGACCTTTTCAATTTCCCAGGCGACGTCCTTATTATTCTTGCATTTCCGGAAGTTCGGTGTTTTGAACGCCAAGGGTTCACCCAGTTCGAGGACTTCGCATCAAAGGGGCCTCTGAGCAATGCGGTCAGAAGGACTGGTGTTTTTCCGTCGAGAAATCGTTGACCGGCTGCTTCGATACGTAGCTTTCGGGACATAGGGTTATCGTAGTTTTCGTCGTCTGAACCTTCGTACAAGACATCTTCGGGGTCGCAGGTCGCTTCGCAGTAAATCGTGTCTTCACCCCATCCCAGAGCGAGCTCGTCCGCTAGAGGATCAGCGGTTTGGGCGGCCATTTTGATAGTATTCGAGGCTTGCGCCCTCCGGTCGGAAAATCGTTGTCTTGAAAAGCATATATAGGGTTGACCGACTGTTTGGGCGATTAGTCGTTCTATTGATTCACGATCCCTGCTAAAGAAATGAGAATGCACGGTCAATCACCAGGGGAGACGCGCCCCGCGTCGAGTCACGTGGTGTCGCGTAAAGTGCTTTACTGTACGTCATGACGGTGACACAGAGCGAGGAAAGTCCATCCACAGTGCATAAGGGATTCTTCTTATTGATGAGTGGAATCAAATGGGGAACAATAGAGAATATGTTTGCATTCATCTTTTAGTTCCTAATTGAAACCTGAAGGCCATCTTCATTGGTGACGGTGTCAAAAGGCTTCCTGAAGGAAGACCTGTGATTGCGCCAAACCATGCTTTTCGTTCCGCATAAGAAAATATAAGACTTTAGAAAAAGAAGCTAAAATAAAATCCGTCAAGACTCTCCTAACTTAGACTTAGTTGCCTGAGCCTTTTCATTACTTAGGATAAAGGTCTTGAGTTTTCTTGCCCTCCCTGCCATATCCAAGATCGTTTTATGATGCTGGCTAGCACATCCTAGCAGGGTCCCACCGTTGACAGAGCAACGGCTCTAACCGTATCAAGGACCCTGGTCTTGTTTATCTCGATTGTCCAAAGTCCAAAGCTCAAGGGTTCGCGCAAACAACGTCGTCTCTCGATCTGGATTTCGCATGTGCTTGTTTGTTTAAATATTTTGTCGAGACTCCATGTCTTAGTTCAACAGCCCTACTTCTCGCCTGTGATTTAATACATCTTCACCTCAGCATTCATTCCTCTCCTCCCCGACTCTGTCTTGGAGTACCTCATACACTCCATTGCAACATAAACACATCACCTCGCGACCCCACCAACCGCCGCCTATGATTTTTGTTTAGTTCATGGCTTCGCATTGACATTTTTACATCTTGATTTGCGCTTCCAGGGTGACACCATGGAGCACGCTTGGTTGGACTCATTGTCCGAGGATTGGGTTTCTCAGCCCAGATCTGATTCCTCCGCCATTCAACTCCCCCCTTTGAAAGATACCGAAGAACCCAAGACAAAACCAAGAGAGACGCCCAGTAGGATACCGCGTAGAACGTTGGGCTCACGACCCCAATTATCATCAGCTGCTCGCGATTCGAGCTTCAACATACTTAGCGAGCGCACCGCGAATGATATCAACATTTCGAGCCAGCGCATCGTTAGACCTTCATCACAAGGCTCCAAATTCCCACCCGGAAGGTTTGCCAGTAGATCTGTCTCTGCCTCCACGACCGCTTCTGTTGTCCATAACACTATTCAACACAAATCGTCACCTGGAAGGCAACAGGATACACCAGAGTGGAAGAGGCGACTGGTGTACGGCGACGTTCAGTATGGCGAACAGCGCGACCTGTTTTGCTCAGCTGCGACCGGATTACAAGACATGTTCAGACCGCCCGACGCTTCAGGTGACGATGCAGACGAAGAGGGACGCCTGGAATCATCTATGATGCCGTCTAGTCCACCGTCATATCCCCAGCGCGTTGCCAGTAACGACCTCGAACCCGATCTGAGTCAACTCGACGAACTTGATGAACTGGAGGACCAAGAGCCACTGTATCCAAACGACGTTACACCGAGCCCTAGCCCCCGACGGGCACAAAGAGAGATAAAATACAAGCTCAATGTGGAAGATTCTTTGGTGTCTAGTATACCTAGTCCCCGAGATGAAACCCCCTCACGACACCGAGACGAGTCTTATCGCGATGAAAGCTGTTTAAGCGCTCCTTCTGAGACGAACGGTAGCGTTCGAAAGATTAGCGGCCAAAGCGTGATTCGCAATGAAGATTTCAGTCCCATTCTTATCGGCAAGCAGAGCGACAAGGACGGCAAGATGGACTTTGCGCCCATTGAGCTCCCAGCAGACAGATTGAAGCAGAAGCTCGAAGCCTTGCGCATTAATCAGATGCTTCTCGATCCTGCAGTTGACCTTAAGACGGGATTTGATGAGCCTAATCCGGAAGCTTCTGCCACTCCCGAGGATACTGAAGAATATGCAACAAAGGGCGGATTCTTGAACCTCCAACGAGGGGGTCGATCAGGAGATGGTTCATTCCGCTATCGTGATCTCAGCCCTGGCTTGGGTGTTGACACAAGTGGAATGCTTCCAGAGGAGTCCCTGCAGGCCAGCACTCCCAAACAGTTTCCTTCCGTACGAACAGAAGTTACCAACCCATATCAAAACGACTACTTCAACATCAGCCCGTCCTTGCCACGAGCCCCTTTCCCCAGCCCAGACAAGAAGCAGATTAATCAGGGCAGAAGTGCGCCATCTGCTGGAAGCCCTCTCAAGCTTTTTGGCCCTTATGATACATTTACCAACCAAACACTGCTCCGGCGTATCAGTCAATTCGAGGAAGGCATGTCGGGTACCCCTTCCCGGCAATCCTCAGCATCTCAAGTTCCCCATGATCAGTCTGATATGCCCGCTCACGAATACGGAGACTCCATGTCTAGCCCTGCTTTGCCGACTACGAGTCACAGACCTATCAGTGGAAGATCTTTCAGTCGCTTTGGCATCGGAGAGCTTGAAGGATACGAGTTTAGTGAGGAAGTTTCCTATGTATCTCAAGGAGATGCAGTCTATTCCGACAAGGAAAATGATGCCCCTCAATCACCAGATATTCCACCAGTTGAGTCAGTTCTTCAACATCCGGAGCAGGTAGCGTCTCCCAGTCATGACCCTCAATTGCTTGTACGCAGACGCCGGGGCAAGTCCACATCATCATCTGGTAGCAAGCATCAGAGGACAATCTCGGGTTCTAGTCACATCCACAGCAAATCTCTGAGTCCAGCAAAGGGTGCTCCAGGCAATGTCAATACCCCCAAACGCGATAGCGGATCAGAGGGTAAGAGACCTCGAACGTCTCCGTCCAAGGATCCAACGCCAAAGCGTCGCCGCACGCTGCATCGTTCCGACATTGCCTTTGGCCGAGAGGATCGGTTAGAAGGAGTAGAGTCCGCCAGCCGTGACATGCAGTCGATTATGGGAAGGAAACGCAAGGATGCACGACCTAGTGAGTTCCAACTTGCGAACCCTAACGTGCTTGCAATGAGAAACATTCTCCGCCCACGCAGTCCTACGCCAAGCCGTGGATCGTCACAGCGTAGTGAGCCGAACGACACCATGCACTCGGAGGATGATATAACCCATGAAAAGCCGAAGAAGACTCTTGTCCGGGCATTGCAGGAGGAGACCCTGGGTTATTCTTCGGATGGCCATAGTGAGGTCGACCGTAAACCATCTATTAGGACTCAGGACTTTGTCGACCAGGCTGCACAAATCATGGCCATGATCCGCAACCAAGTGAGACCACCAGGTCTCTCAAGCGTGGAAGAATCGGAGGCTGAGCATGGCACACCCGAAGGGGATGACCTCGATGACTCTTATCAGGAGTCAACGAATGAGCCCTTGTCTCGTCCTCCAAGCCGTGAAGGAAACCCCATGCCCAGACCCCCTAAGCATCAGGAGGATCCAGAGCTGATCAAGCGATTGAGGAAGTACCAAGAGTTCAGCGACATGGGAGACATCATTACCTTGTCTATGCGATCCATGGGCCTAGTCAAGGAAGCAATTCTTGCGGATCAAGAAGTTGAGCGGGAAATCGAGAAGGCCCCTCGCCAAAGATCAGAGCTCTCATACAACACCGAAGACGAAGTCATTAGCGATCCACCCAACATTCGATTGTCAGCTGGCCCTGCTCATGATGCGCTGCCATCGAGCCCCTCACGCGACTATCACTCGCAGTCATCGGGGGTTTCGACAAACAGAACCTATCCTACAACGTCCTCGCATGGCTCCGAGACCCGAAGAACTATCATGCCTGAAAGTGTGTCACATCTTATCCCGGACCGAGTGGGCAGTATGTATCTCGATAAGCAAAACAATATCTGGATCAAGAAGAAGGAGACACCTACACGGCGGCCCATGAATATTCTTCCATCAGACAGTGAGGATGACCCTTTCGCCAGCATCCCAGATCTGTCTGTAGATTTGACGAGAGAGATGCAGAACCTCCATCTCACCACCGCCAAGAAGAGCAATGCGGCCGGCAGTCCAAGCCAGGCGAAGTCGCCCACAAGCCCATCCAAGTTTGCAACAAAGTTCCAATCTGCTAGAGGCTTTACGACATTGTCACCTGATGGGCAACTGAGCCCGGAGATGAACAGCCTTGTCGGAGAAGAGTTCGAGAAGTTAGATGCCCGGGTAATGGAAGATTCCGAGCTGTATCTTGAAGAATCTCGCCAGGATGAGAGCATTTTCCACGACGACAAGGCTGACAGTACTCCATCGACAACCACCAAGAAACGTAACCTCACCATCACGTTCTCTTCACCTGTCGCATCCATCATACAAGATGTGGTGGTGGCAGAGGATTTGGATAACCTTGAAGATGACCCTGAGCTTCCAAATGGCCATTTCAACAGTTCATCACCTAGGAAGTCGCCAGGCCATGCCAGTATTGGAAAATCAGCGTTGAAGAACGGTGGTAATGGACAAGGCTGGAGTAACCGTATTCCCTCACGAAATGGCCCAGCATTTGTTCCTCGACCTGTCTCGCGGATTGACGAGCAAGACGAGGATAGCACAATCGAGCTTCCTATTGATGACCAACGCCAAGTCAGCATCATTGGGGACACAAGCGTCGTCAGTCACAAAACACCCGACGGCCGCCGCACCAGTCTGAGCTTCGTTGTAAACCCAACACCAAACAACAACTTCTACCCGACTCCTACAGACGACAGTGTCATGATTGGCCAGAATGTCGGAAAGCTTTCCCTTAGCCCTTTGTCTGAATTTACTATCAATAATACGGATCAGTCGTTCGGCTTCGAGGTCAGTTATGTTATGGGTCGACGGCACGCGGCCACTGGAGATGGTTCTAAGAAGGTCATGTCCATGACGATACGGGAACTTGTGGACAAGCTTAGTGAGGTTGAGCCGTATGAGCCTTACTGGGAAGACATTACAGAATTAGATCTTCAAGAGAAGCGACTGGGAAGTCTGCACATGCTGGACCAGCTCTGCGGGAAGCTGGTGACACTAGACGCTTCCAAGAATGCACTGGGACACTTGGACGGCGTGCCGCCTAGTGTTCGGCAGCTCAAAGTGTCGCAGAATATGCTGACCGAGTTGACATCTTGGGATCACTTGATGAACCTTCAGTACGTGGATATCTCTGGTAACGAGGTCAAGAGCCTTTCTGCTCTCAAGGGTTTGGTACATCTGCGAAGCATCAGGGCCGACAACAACCAACTGACGAGCCTTGATGGCCTCGATACCCATGATGGACTGTTGTCTCTTCGAGCCCGAGACAACTTGATCGGAGAAGTTGATTTTGCAAGAGTTAAGATGGAGCGCCTCACTGAACTCGATTTGGGAGGCAACAGAGTATCATCGGTCCGGAACCTTGAGTTAGCTCCCGCTCTGTCACGATTGAGGCTGTCCAAGAACAAGCTTACAAGCTTTGTGGCGCCATCGTGTATCAAAACACTTCGTCAGTTGGAACTGAGCGATAACCAACTTACCTGTTTGGACGTCAGCAATTTGCCCAACTTACACTCAGTACATGCTGATCGCAACCGAATTACTGAGCTGAGTGGCTTCAGCCGAGCTCGAAAGCTTGATAGCCTAAGTCTCAGGGAGCAGCGGGCAGATAAGGCTCTCGACCTTAGCTTCCTTTCTTCAGCTTGCGAAGTCCGCAAGCTTTTCCTTTCTGGCAACTACCTGGGCACTTTTGAGCCCACAGTGGACTTTCTCAACTTGCAGCTCCTTGAGCTCGCCAACTGTGGAATCCAGGCGTTGCCAGATAACCTTGGTCAGCTGATGCCTAACCTCCGAACATTGAACATTAACTTCAACGCGATCCGAGATTTGGAACCGCTCCGGTTCATTCCACGACTCAAGAAGCTCCTGGTGGCAGGCAACCGACTGGCTGATTCTACTATGGTGACGGAGTTGCTTATCGAGTTTCCACACCTCACTCAGCTTGATCTGAGGGACAATCCTATCACGATTGGTTTCTACGCGCCAACGCAGATGTTGGTTCCTGCGGATCGCGAGGGTTACGTTGACCCGTTTATGCTGCCTGACACAGATGTCGAGCGTGACCAGCTGTTCTCTAGTAGACTAGATGAGATGACCAAGTTGCGGCGACGACTACACCAAATTGTGTTTGTGGCAAGTTGCAAGAGATTACGAAAATTGGATGGGCTCGGCATCGACCGAGAGACGGTCCTAGCCAAAGACGCTGTGTTTCAGACATTGGTTGCTGAGGGCCTGTTGCCAGATGAGACACTCGTGGGTGAAAACTCCTCACCTTGCAAAGATGTAACGGTGCAAAATGAGACAATGGGGACGGTGCGAAGCAGCCGTTGGAATGCAGAGGACAGCTTTGCCTAAGGGGCATTACAAAAGTGTATAATTCAAGAGGCGAGAAGGGGGTTTTGAGCTGCGCATATTTGAATGAGGCGTTTGTGGAATGTTTTGATTGGTTTTGATTCCTTTTTTTCTCAGATCAAGGGAGCGAGAGGCAGGCTAAGGAATGGCCCTTAAAGGGGGTAGAAAATGGATTATGAATGAAGATGGCATTGCCAGGCTGGATTTTGGCATTGGTAGGAGTTCATGGGTTTTTAACTATTACGAGTAATTATCTTACATAAGGTAGCTTATGGGGACATGAGCTGTATGAATACTACATACATGATATGAAGCTGAACTGAAGATGAAGCGTTGCAACAGAAGAGAAAAGAAGTGAAGTGTCAAACAATTAATTACGAGACGCATTGACAAGGGAGGTCTTAGCCTGGTCTGTCATGCGAATGATGCTGTAGCCCAACTCAAAACGCGTCCACTCGGTAAAGTATCAGGTACGGAGTACAAAACGGTAATCTTCAAGGGTACCTTGTATCAGAATATTAATTGGCTGCAGGATGAAGTCACGCTGATCATTGCAGCCTCATCGACGTCAGAGATACGCACTCCATCTGAAGACTTCTATCAAGGTTGCTCATCAAGCTCTTCAAAGCTGGACAATGGTCGCGTGATACAAGACACAACAAACACATTTCTGACTCTCTTCTTTTCCCTCAGAAGAAGAAACAAGCCACATGTTGTTTTACGGACGAGTCAGACATGGGCTGGGATGCGAAATGTTCTGGAATTGTCCAGGGTGCGGGAATCTTCGGGCTGTTGGCTAGGCGTAGTCTAGCTGGGATGGCCCTGGAGATGAAATCTATCTCACTGCGCACGAGCTTGTAAGTGATCATGTCTGAGCTCAGTTTTTGGCGCTGGCGGTTTAAAATAACAAGCTTTTTGGTGGTGGTGCCCCTTGGGCCTGAAGAAAAAGGGAAAGGGAAAACCTAACCGTGGAGACGGGCGTCAGGTACCCTTTTGATATGAGAGGTTGATAGGGAAATAGTGTACTTGTTAAAAAAAAAAAAAAAAAGGAGCTATCTTGGCGTGGTCGTGAATTAGGGAAATGATTTGTCTATCAATGTCCTTTCATCTTGACGTTTGGGTTTATCGCTTCTGCTCGGTTCGGTATCAATGCCTGCTAGAAATTCAGGGCGGGTTGGTGCGGTAGGGCGACTTGGACTCCCTTAAACTGATAGATGCTGCCCCGAAGACCAATCAGTTTTACGGAGGAGCAACAAGCCCGGACGACCTAAAAGGGCATAAAGCACCCGACCTGGACTTAACCTAACTGCTGGGGTTACAGGTAAAGATACTTTGCAGAGGCGTAGTTTGGTTGCTCTGACTCTTTCTTCATAGGGGGTTAATTTCAAGAACATTATTCAATGGTTGCAAAGACAACAGAATATTTTCTTAATAGTTTGCTTTGAATGCTTCTCCTATTCAAAGCTGCTTCCAGCTTCTTCATCGCAATTCTATGAATATTGTCATATCTTACCTAATGTCATATCGACAGCTTGTATTCATCCCCATGCAAAAGCACATGTACCTAGTACAAACCCCTCGGTTGCCTTTTCGATCGCACACCCTCCCTCGTCTGTGCAACCCACACCCTTCATTATTGATTGATTGATTGATTGATCGATTGCTTGCTTGCTCTCTCGTTCTCTCGCTCTCCTCCTCTTCATCTTTTTTCTCCCAGCATTTTACCTGTCTTGTCCCTAGACAAGCATAAACCCCCCAATACGATTCGATCTCTTCAGCTATGGCGACGGCCATGGAAGCGGCCGACCCTATGTCGTCACTCCAGAGGTCCGTCTCCCAGCACAGCAGCGCCTCATATGCGTCACACGCCTCTCACGTATCCCACACCTCGAACCGAAGCTCCAGAAGCAACCGAAGCGCAACTGTCAGAGGCCCCCGCGGTCGCAAACGTCCCAGTCAGCCTGTTAGCTCTGCGAGTAGTATAGCTGCCAGCGACAAGAGTCTCACGAGCTTTCCTAGCTTCTCACCTGAAAGCCCAGGCAATGATCCCCTCAGCGGACAAGACGATGCTACCGACGACACTCCCGTTCCTCCCACTGCGGCCCCGGATGTTGGGCGCAAATCGATAGTTGATCTGACTGGAGGCTCAGATGTGCGAAGTGCCTTGTTCGAAGAGGATCACCCGGTACGCAAGGTCCCGGGCTCGTTACATAACGCCGATGACGAACATCTCCAACGTTTGATATCGCGGCACGGCGCCATTGGACTGATCAGACAAATATCCGAAGACCTCGCTCAACGAGATGCCCAGATCGCCAATATGCGCCGCCGCGCTGATGAACGGGAACGGGCCCTGCGCAAGATCATTCGAGAGTGCGGCCTCTCTAACCTGGATCTTGAAACTCGCCTACGGACTGTTGAGGCTGAGCTACGCGCGGCCAACAAGGGACTCCGGAGAGAGGATACTGGATTAAGCGACCTCATGAGCGATGCGATGCAAGACACCGTAGTGGCTACTGCGTACGGCGAGACTGTCGCTAAGAGCTCTACCATCCGCGCAAGCAGCCAGTCTTTCAGCAACACTAGCGAGAACGGCAGCGGCAAAGGCACGTTAAAGGGGTGGAAGGACTATCTCTGGGGCTCTGGGACCGCAAAACGAGGTAGCCGTACCAACAGCATGAACGGCGAAGGAGTAAACCCTACAACTGTGATCCGATCGCACTCTAGTATGGACCGACGACCAACGTTGCAGGAGGATCTCTTCAGTCCACCAGACACGCAATCTACTCGAAGCCCGAGCCGTGCGTCAAGCATTCAATCAGGCGCAACTGGCGAGCGCAAAGCATCTTCATCGCTTGCAAGCATGGCCCTTCGTTTAGTGGCAGGCGGAGCTATAAGTACTCGCGAGGCTGAGTCTCGAGGCCGTGCTACGAGCACTACCTCCAACAAGGGTGGTTCTCTCCGAGCTGTTTCGACCACAAGCAGCCGCGCGGGTCAGTCTCGAGCTGTATCGATCGCTGGCGGCCCCAAGGCTTTGATGGCGATGCGTAAAGCGACACCAGGACCATCTGCTCAAGGGTCAGGCCGACCACAGGGGCAAGAGGCTTGGGACAGCATGCGAGGCAGTCCTCCGGATGACTTATCATCTCGACAAGAGAGCTATGGGCCTGTGGAGATGGATGCTATCCGATCACCAGAGTCACAGCCACCAACATTGACACATATTTATAACAACTTTCCGAACAGCGAATATCTGACAGACCGGTTTGGATTCATATACGATCAGCGGCGCAAGAAACGACAACGAGAGGCGGCGCAGGTGGCTCGACATATTCGTAAGGGCAGTCGAACAGAGATGCTGGCAAACGGCCGGGGTGGTATTTCACCTAACGCGTTAGAGGACCTTCCCAGTCCCAAGGGAAGTGTATCGAGCGAAGGACGTCCTGAGAGTCTGAACAGCATGGAGGAGCGTAACGCGGAAGAGGGCAAAGCTAAGAGATGGACCGATTATCTGAAAATCGCAACGTTTCCTACGGAGCTGCTGAGTCACACGCCAAGCATTGCGATACCGTCAATCGAAGTTATGGAGGGAGCTCAGACACCCGAGCCAGAGTTATACCCCACCGAGCCTGTCAAGCCAGTGATCGTTTCAACCAACTCCGGTCTTATTCCTTCGGCTAGCACAACTACTGCAGTAGACAGCGAGACCTCACGGCCCTCTCAGTCTGAATCATCCATCGCACTCACCAAGGACGATACCGAACCTGTCAAGCTGCTTTTGCAGCAACTGAGCGATGTCCACGATGCTCTTCAGCGTGAAAAGACCGTTCGATGGAACGATTTCCTTCGAAAGGTGCGCGCCGAACGCAAGCGAGAGGGTGAAGCCGCAATTGCTGCAGCCAAATCCGCTGCTGACGCTCGCTACGAGCAACCTGCCATGATCCTTCCTGAAACCCGAGTTGCCGATGGTGAGATGATTGGAGTTTCAGGCCTCGGCGTCAAAGGAAAAGTTGGACGAGCTAAATGGAACGAATTCAAAACCCTGGTTTTGGGCGGTATTCCTGTCACTTATCGCGCCAAGGTGTGGTCAGAGTGTTCAGGAGCTGCAGCCCTTCGTGTCCCTGGCTATTATGAAGACTTGGTCGCTCAGACCGGTGAGGACGACGATGCTGTTGTTGTTAGTCAGATTCAGATGGACATCAACAGAACTTTGACGGACAACATCTTCTTCCGTAAGGGACCTGGTGTCAAGAAGCTGAACGAAGTCTTGTTGGCGTACTCCAGGCGCAATAAGGACGTGGGGTACTGTCAGGGAATGAATTTGATTGCTGCAAACTTGTTGCTCATGATGCCCTCCGCCGAGGACGCATTTTGGATTCTTACCTCAATCATCGAGAATATCCTTCCACACGGCTACTACGACCACTCACTCATGGCCTCCCGCGCAGATCAACAGGTTCTACGACAGTATGTCTCAGCAATCCTCCCCAAGCTCTCAGCACATCTCGACTCGCTATCCATTGAGCTCGAGGCCTTGACGTTCCAGTGGTTCCTCTCCGTCTTTACCGACTGTCTCAGTGCCGAGGCTCTCTTCCGCGTCTGGGACGTCGTCCTCTGCACCAACGACGGCAGCACATTTCTCTTCCAAGTCGCCCTCGCCCTCCTCAAGCTCAACGAGGGAAACCTACTACAATGCAACACACCTGCGGGTATATACACATACATCAGCCATCAAATGACGGAGCACGCCATCAGCATTGACGGTCTTCTCCAAGCAAGCGAGGGTCTACGAAAGGTTATCCGCCGAGAGGACGTAGAGCAGCGAAGAGAAAAGGCTATTCAAGCTGAAAAGGATATGATTATGGCTCGAGATGGAGACTCAGCTCGAAGCAAGCCCACCGCCGAGACGGAGAGCGAAACAGCTGCAACTCAATCAGGAGAAGAGTAAGAAAGAAAAAGAAAAGCAAGCGTTACAAAGTACAAGATAAGATGGATAGAAGGTGTGATTGGAGATCAGGAATCTTCTTTTTCCTTTGGGAGTTTTATTGTTTTTGTTTGTGTCTCAGAAAAGGCCATGATACCCACACCCCTGGACCCCCCAAACATAGACGTGGTTGTTTGTTCAGGGGAGTTGATGCATTACGGCGTTGGGATATTATCGAATTGGAAGGGTTACGAGGCATTGGCTTGTTCATATACGAGGGGCATAAGAATAAATACGAAAAGAATCATCATTACTATATCTTGCATGTGTTCTATGATGATGTGGCACTTTTTAAGGAAAAGGGAATATCCCCAGCTATCGTCTATTGGTCTGTCTCTGAATTCACCCAAGACTGCAAGTATATTGTAAACAACTGTCGAGAATATTATAAAAGTCTCGGAAGAATGTTAGTACAAGGTTTAGGATCGAAACCCGAGGTCGGACCATAGAAGCCTCAACTTGTCAAAAATTCACAAACATGGAGAGCATTATTGTAACATTACTCAAGTCTTTGGATTGAAAAGCTAAAGATAAGGTAAGAATAGTCTAAAGTCGTCATCCCTCATGTCAATAAAAGTCCCATCTCATGCTCTCCGTTTTGGTATCTAATGCACTGCAATCCTTGCGATCCTCTCGTTTTCCTTGTCAAGGTCCTCGCCATTGTCTTTGCTAGGGCCCTCGCCATTGCCCTTGTCCTTGCCATTCCTACCATTCTATGGTTTGATTGTAGACATCTTTCTCGCATTCTGTTGCATGAGAGCATCAGCCACCATGATGGCCGCCATTCCTTCGACGATAGGGACAGCACGAGGCACAACGCAAGGGTCGTGTCTTCCCTTAGCAGCGAGAACACCCTCGCCTGAGCCATCGTAGAGTGCTGTGATCTGGTCCTGGCTGATGGTGGCAGGAGGCTTGAAAGCGACTCTGAAGAAGATGGGCATGCCATTGCTGATACCACCCTGAATACCGCCGGAATGGTTCGTCTTCGTTTGGAGTCTTGAGCGAGGAATGCCTGTCCTCTGGGTGGCAGCGTCGATAGCAGGTGCTGGCACGAAAGGATCGTTATGCTTGCTGCCAGTCATCTCAGCACCATGGAAACCTGAACCGTACTCGAAACCCTTGACAGCGGGAATAGACATCACACCATGGGCAAGACTAGCCTGGAGCTTGTCGAAGCAGGGCTCGCCAAGACCAGAGGGCACATTGCGGATAATGCAGGTGACTGTTCCACCAGTGCTATCGTGCTCGTCGCGCAGCTCTGCAATGCGGGCCTCCATGGCTCGGCCAATGGCGTCATCGGGGCATCGGACAGGAAGATGTTCGTCAACTTGTTCACGGGTGAGAGTCTCGCAGAGACTAAGGAAGGCAGGATCGGTGCTCATGGCATCTGTATCAGCAAAAAGCTTGATGGTTCCGACAGAGCTGACAAAGGCAACGATCTCAATGTTGTAGGTCTGCTTTAGCCACTTCTCGGCAACAGCACCAGCGGCCACTCGAGCAATAGTCTCGCGTGCAGAGCTGCGACCACCACCAGACGAGGCCTTAACCCCGTACTTTTCGAGGTAAGTCCAGTCTGCGTGGCTGGGACGGGGGTACATGTCGATGGTCTTATCACCGTAGTCCCTTGGTCGTTGATCCTCATTGGGGACGGTCAATAGAATCGGTGTTCCGAGAGTGACGCCATTCTCGGTGCCAGAGTTAATGGTGACGCGGTCCTTCTCGTTACGAGGCGTGGTGATGGCCGATTGACCTGGCCGACGACGGTTAAGCTGAGGCTGGATATCGGCCTCTGTGAGGTCCAGGCCGGGAGGGCAGCCATCGATGATACAAGAGATAGCTCTTCCATGTGACTCGCCGGCGCTGCAAGACAAAGAGATTAGCTGGGCTGTTTGTCGATGGTGGGGTAGAGCGGGAAGAACTTACGTCGTCACGCGGAAGATTTGCCCAATGCTGGACATGATGAATGTAATGTGTTGATGATTGTGTTGATGATGGATGGGGAGAGATAAAGTGTTCTTGTTCCAATGGTTGATGAGTTGTTTGTCTTTGACAAAGGAAGAAGAAAGATGGCGGCCGTTGGAGAATGGAAAGGATGAGGCTGTTCTTGGTCTGGAGGGGAACTCGTTCCTGCCGATTTCGGTCCAAATTTTTGTGCGTTTGGGAAAGCGCGGGGGAGGGGCAACACGGTAGATGTTTTGTGAGCGATCTGATTGGCCAGTCAAGATAGTCTCAGTCGATGACTTTAGTTGATGTCCCAAGAATTATCAACTCTTGTACAACAGACGCTAGGTTATCAGATAAAAACATGAGCTATCATATAACTTGGAAGGGCCATATTATATACTTGTCATTAAGCGACATCGGGCCGCTGTTGCTGTGACTCAATTGATGTTCATCCATGCATCTGGTCTGATTTCATAAAGTCTGGATAATCGCTCTTCCGCTGTAAAGTCAGAGCCAATACCTACCTCCCTGTAGCTTCAGTGGCATACCACTAAAGCCATCTAGATACCCAGAGCCCAGTACCTCAGTGATCAATCTCCATCTCAACGGGTACAGAACGTCATGTCAAAACAAATCTCGATCCAGATTATCAATCAATTTCTTTCCTTGAGTCGGTACTTTCCTTTTTCTGCAAGGCACAGCGCTCTCACTGGCTTGGATGTTTCCCGAACCCGCACCCGCTACCGTCCGTTACGGAACTGAAACTGCCCCTATCCGTAAAGTTTACAGGGCTTTCAGCGCCCTATTCCCTTCCGATTCGCGGTGGGGTCAAACTTCATTTGGGGCTTTCCGTCTCCGAGGCTGACAGCAACTCAACGTTTGTTTCCTCAACTCTTTTGCTCATTGGATGCAGCAGCTTCAACGACGAATCTCATCCATTGTCTTGGATAATACCGTATTTCCGGTCCAATTTCGTTGTTGATCTATGACTCTTTCTTATTAATCCTCAAATTCTATTCCGATATTGACTCTTGTCATCATGATGCGGCCCAATCGCTCGTTTTTGGGCTCAACGCCTCGAAACATATCACGACATTTCCCCTCATTATCAGCCATATCAAGACGCCAATTCACCGATGCAGCTTCCCATTCATCCAATAAGATCCAAGTTTACACTTCAACTTCTCGTGATCCCTTCCTGAACCTCTCTGTTGAGCACCATCTTCTCCAGAAGACGCCCCCAGAGTCAACCATACTCTTCCTCTACACCAATGACCCCTGTATTGTCTTTGGTCGGAACCAGAATCCATGGATGGAAGTGAATCTTAGAAGACTGGCCCAGTTCCGTAATAATCCTGCAAGCGTAGGTTGGACTGGCGGACCAGTGCAGCTTGTTCGTCGCCGTTCAGGGGGAGGCGCTGTTTTTCACGATGAAGGAAATGTCAACTTTAGCGTCATTTGCCCTCCTGCAGTGTTCGACCGGAACAAGCACGCCGAGATGGTCGTGAGAGCTCTCTCCTCTCTTGGAAGGCCAAATACGCGTGTCAATGAGCGACACGACATCGTTATAGATGTCCCAGATGACCCAATCGGCACCTACAAAATCTCAGGGTCCGCGTATAAACTCACTCGTCTTCGGTCTCTTCACCACGGAACATGTCTTCTGCGCAGCCCAAACCTGACCAACATCTCAGGCATGTTGCGTTCGCCAGCTGAGCCGTATATCAAGACTCGTGGCGTCGACAGTGTCCGCAGCCCTGTCCGCAACGTCGGCATCGAGAATGCTGCTTTCGAGGCTGCCGTTGTGGAACAGTTTGCAAGCATGTACGGCGACTTCGATGTCCGGGAGGTCATCAGTGACAAGGTACTTGGGATGGATAGTATCAGCAAAGGGTACGAGGAACTACAGTCGCGGGACTGGATCTATGGCCAGACACCCAAATTCACCTTCTCGACTTTCCCCTACGAGGAGGACCCTCGAGAGCGTCCGCAACTGGACTTTGACGTGAGTAACACACCGCTTGGTAAAGGCATACAACAAAGCAACTAACGGGAACATAGACCAAGCTTCGTTTCGAAGCTAGACACGGTGTCGTAGACAAATTCACAGCCGAAGGCCCATCATCTCCCACCTCAGGAAACGGTCTGTCAGCACTCACATCATCATCCATTTACAACGTCTCCAGCTGGGGCGCACAGCTTTCCCAAGCTGGCATGGCCGATGGCGATGCGGCAAAGGTCGGGCCATGGATGGACGACATCTTGGGAGTCGACTTCACGAAACCCCAACAATAACGCCGCCGTTGTCTGAATAGGCTGCAACATGATACACGCAATGTCAGAGAGGTCAACACGAGCAATCTCTTCCGTGCTGTCCTTCTCTTTCATACACCACTTCATACTCCGAGCATTCCATTATTTTTGCCCGGTTCTCTTGTCTTGTCTCACTCAGAACGCGAAGGCGAATCCGAATAGACCCGGTGACTGCCTAGCCAATTGGTAATGGTTAGCATGTGAACTTGGCACACCATAGTGGGAATGCCCACACACCTTTCGGAGCACAAGAGAGCAAGGCTGGCTGAGCCTCGCACGCGTCGCGTTCGATCAAAATGTACGCGTTGCACTTTCTTCGCCGCTTCACGGTCTGGGCCATACCTGGAACCAATATTGCTGGAAGCGAGAAACAGATTCCGGTGTCCAACTGGTGGGAGACTTGGGGGCAGCTAAGAGCATCACATGGCTTGTCAGCCGACCTAGGGTCCAGTCCATCCATCACGCATCAAAAATTCCCAACATACGCAGCCTCTCGACAGTGCAGTCTGTGCTCAGCACCACCTCCTTCAGCCTCCCGCTGCTTGGTAGGTGACAGTCTTGATCCTGCCTTGCTTCCAAATCCGGCGCACTGTCTAGATCTAATGATGTGACTGGCTGTGTCGTTTTGACAAAGATCATTGTGTGGCTGCTAATAAAGCAGCTGCTTCTGCGGTGAGGATTGTGAGACACTTGGCAAAGGTATTGGAATCAGTTCACGGACTGCCGTGGCTGCCGCGTACGAAGCGAAGGAAAGGGGGCAAGACCCCGAAAGATGTATGGGGTTGCAGTCTTGAGCATCAGCTTGCTTGATATCAGGTTTTTCGAAACAAAGATCGACAGCCTTACGAAACAGCCGGCAAAAGGAGGCACAGGGTTCGAGAAATCTCCGGTCTTCAGCTCTCTTTGGACTTCCACGAGGCTTGAAGAGTTTTTGGACAAAAACAGCTGAGGAGACGTGGTAAAAGCGTTGGTCCTTGTCGTGAAATTGTGCAATCCTATGGCGATATCCTTTTGAGTTTATTCTGTATGTTAGCCTGGCTCTACAAAAATGCCCGGGTTCTTGTTGCAACACCTTCGGGAGTCTCTTGAGATCTGGAATGGAGTGTACTAATCCACTCACGGTCTAAGGACATGGGCTCCGAGACATGCATTGATGATCTCGCGTGGTGATTGCGACTCTATCGAATTCGTCCCCAGCGCTTAGGTTGTTCCGCTTTAGTGTCCTCACCAGAAAGGCGGTATCAGGAGTTAAGGCTGTGATTATTGTAAGATAGAGTCTATCTTGTACGGGCGCAAAACTGTGATGAAAGCTGAGTGGCTTCCGCTCTCCTGGGACCCTGGACCCAGACTTTGGCCTAGGGCTGATCTGATATGAGTCGTGTACCGCAGATAAGGCAGGCTATTGTAATATTAGAGATTCGTGTTTTGGACTTGCTTCGAGGTTCTGAACTTGCCCTGTTCATTCGGATGTCTTACCATGGTCATGTTGACCTAAATACGGGTATCGTCGACATTAATCAATACGACTCTGAGTCGACTTGGGCGATATCCGGATTCGTATCAACGCAACCCTCATGAGACACGAGACTATTCCCAAAACTCTTGGGCAAATCGATAGTTGATCTGGGGTACGGTAGCCTGTGTGTAATCAATCAGTGAGTCCATTGACCCTTCAACATTGCTCACCAAAGACGACATCATATTGACGTTGGACTAAGACATGCCTTGCTTCCCCACACCACCAATACACCTGAATGGATGGATGGGTCCATGTCTCCATTTCTATCACCTTCTGGGATCCGCAAAAGCGAGCATGTTGTGCATGAGCATGAGCATGAGCCTACCCCAGCCCCAAGCTCACTCGCCCAACAAATAGCCTATGGAATTGTCTCATTCAACAGTCGACAAGCTGCCCATTCCCGCCCGTGGCGTTCAGGGATGTCTATCCGTCTCTAATCTAAAGGCGCAGGCACATGTGAAGGCTCAAAAGAAGACTGTTTGACAGTCTCAACAACCAGTTTTGACCAAAACTGCACCCACCATCTCTATCACCAGGCTTCGGAGGAGTAACCTCGACGCCGACTCATGTCGTATCGATGATGGTATGATGCTGTGTTCATGGCCTAGTGAATGTCAGGGGTGTTAGATCCTCGTCCGTATCTCTCACTCAACCATGGCGATGTCCACGCGAAGTCCTCGGGTAGGTAGTGGAACTGTTTTGCTTGCTTTTTCTTCAACAACCCTGTTCCTGGTGTGTTGATAATCGCTCACACTCGCACCTACAAACCCGGTGAAAGTAACGACTCCGCGTGTATTTCATTTCAGCCATTGATAGCAGCAATCTTCTATCTTGCTATTCAGATACCAGCCAGAGGAACTCGTATCATAACCTACAAGCTGTGTGCGGGCGAGTCCAGCTGTTCAATATCACAAAAGATTGCATAGCAATATGGCTCAACTACCAACAACCTCAGAAGTGCTTGGGCGATCACCGAGGCTGACGAATCAGTCCAAGCATCATCACCAACCACTGCTTGTCTTGATCAGCGGTGACAAGTGTTTATGTGAACCTACAGTTGCAATAAAATAGCCAAGTCTATCATGCTCCGTCCCCAGGCTGTAAGAAAACTTGAGGCCTTAATGAAAGATGTCAAAATAATCTCATCAAAGAGTCCCCCAAATTTGGAACAGTTTCCCTGACTCTTTTCGTCACCGATGATGAAGATCACAAGTTTTCTTTCTTTCCCAGTCCGTCTGGTTTATGGAGCACCATCTCCGGGAATTAGTGCATCTTTCATTTTGGCTGCCGTGTTCTGCTGGATCTTAAGGTCTATTTGCAGTTCTGGTCAGTAAGTTTCTGTCCGGGGGAGGGGTACTAAGGTTCATTAGCCATCAATCTGTCTGTGCTCGTATACAGGGGTAAGGCTGGTATCTGCGAGAAATCCCACGAGATACCTTGGGGCCAAGTCCTTTCACAGTGCACTTTGTTCACTGCCTTGGCATACAAGCATGTCAGGAGTTAGCTGCTAGAAGAGTCAGCCGAAATGGCTTAGACCAGACAATACAGTGTGCCTCTCGACTGCGGCCTTGACCCTGAATTTATGACGAATCATTTTTTATGATATCAAGAAAAGAGTCATTGGGTGATTTGGGGAAAGGCGTCGTGTATGTATGTACTGTACGACGGTAGACCAAGACCTGCAGCGTATTACTGACGACTATCATTTCGAGAGTCAGGCAGTAAGGTGTGCGCAATTGCCGAGAACGAGGGTAGCAAAAGTTGAAATCACCAACATTCGATAGTAGGACGAGCGTTATATGCAGTCTGGTGTGACAACCGTTGTTGACCAAAGGCGTTGATCAACGCTGACGGGCATTGTGATAGCACGGACTGTAATTTGGCCTTTATCAGATATGACAGGGCGAAATATCCCGAATTGGAAATAAGAATATCACCCTGTACTCAGTTGAGAGCAGCTAAAGTGCGTGAGAGATTGTAGTTGATCGTTCAAGGCTTTCAGTGACCACGAATTATCTTCCTCCAGCGACTCTCCCCATGAATATTATTCGTCAGCCTATGGCTGAAGTTCCCGTCTTACCATTTTTGGCATTTTTGACTCGGCAATGTAACACCCCGGAACGCCTTTCAAGAACATGACGAAACAGGTGCAGTGCCTCATTCGCTGGAATTATGGAAGACACCATCCTGCTCTACCGTCGCTTACGGCGGGATCAACGTTTCCAGGTACGGTACGGTCGGAGTAGCTGACCAAGGTTCTTCAAGACCAACGGCAATCAGCGGGCATCCAATATTCCTTTTTCTGTCACATAGAAGGGTTCTTGATAATCACATCTGACTCTGGTAGTATGTCCGGCATGTCGGTCATGTTAGGAACCGTAGGACGTTCTTCGATCCATACAAATAACAGCCATTTCTATGATACTCGAGTTGATATAGTCTGATATGCCACAATTCGAGTTATGGCCCAGTAGGATATCTGGGAAATCACGTAGCACCCCCCTGCCGCTTGCTGTGCAGTCAGGGTCAGGGTCAACTTGGAGCGGGACCATTCGTCTGCCGATTCTGTGCTGGCTTTGCGATGGCCACGTTCAGGTCAGTTAACATCCGCCACGTTAGATGCAGGAACTCGAAGCGCTGTGGTGCATTCTCTTGAGGGCACGGTATGACATAGCGGGCATGTCTGGAATAGGGAATACCACAGAAAGACATGTAGTACCGCTCAGATGTCACCTTATTGGTGGATCAAGATCTCTCTGCAGTTTGATGGTAGCAAAGAAGTATGTATCTGGAGACCCGGCTTGCATGAATCTGCGGCACGCTTAGCTCTCTTTCCTCCCTGCGCCGTTGCTCGAGATCGAATGAGGTTAATAACAACAATCGCGACGAGAGTGAACAGAAGCTGGTCCGTGGCCTCGGCTCTTAAAATGGGACGGAACGACAAATGCACGGTTGTCAGGCAGGGATAACTGGTGCAGGTTGGGGCCATCGTCAAAGCGGGAAACCCCACTATCGACAACCCATCGCGCGCTAATGAGTGAGTTGCTATTGTGAGCTATTCCATCAAGCCTCTGATAGTCAATAATATCTTTGTTCGATTTCACGGGAAGCATGTCGAAGAGACATCCTCGTCAGCTCATAGCTTATTCTGACTCTATGCCAATTGAACTTGGTGTGGATTATGGCGTTGTCAGGCGGGCCGAAATCGGCCAGAAAGAGTGTGATGACCATGCCTTTGGGAGTTCAAAGTCATCCAGGCCTGATACAGAGATCGTAGGAGCACAGCGTCGTATCTCTGCATGCGCCTCTTTCAATTCCAACCCCGGTCTACTAATGCAACGGGTAGTCCAACTGAATCGAGACCGAAGCAGGCGCCTGCAGACTGCAGTATTGTCTCCCAGGGTTGTGACATGCGAGCAACGCAACAACATCCCGACCAGCGCCGACAAGCAGCGTAAAAGAAGAACGGCAGTCAGGCCACTAAGCAAAAAGTCTCCCAATAAAGTTTTAGGCTTCTTAAACGACCCAACCACGAGGCGCGGAGCCAGCCATCGTTGTGCAACTGCGGCGTTGTTGAGGGGACAAGAGGTAAGGCGCCGCGCTGACAGTTTCTTGGTCCCTTCAGGGTGACGATGATATCGAAAATCGAGAATAGAGGTTGTTTACGTAGGCTATCCCTGCTTCGCCTCCCCTGTCAAGCTGGCCACCAGCCCCTGACGGGCTCCATTACCCAGCGACTTCCCCAAAGGACGGGCCCGCTCGGTGCTCCGCTCATCTTCCGAGCCGGCCCGGTGTTGAGACGCTCTGGTGGTTGTGAGGTGGTTTCTAAGGTCGGAGCCACAAAACCCCCTCAGCCTGAATGCAATGAGGACCCTGTCTTTTATGTTCCATGAAGCGGTTTGCGTTTCCTTCTTGCGGGGAAAACTACCCAATTAACAAAATTTGAAGCCGGGGAACTTAATGGGGCCATCTCAGTATGGCACAAAGGCAGAAGTTAGCAATAAGTGGTTCCATAGTTGAAATTGAGCATGCCAAGATCAATCCAAGGTCTCGCGATCTCTGCACAGATAGCATGACAATAGACGCGTGAGTGTGTTTTTGCAGCAGGCTCTGCTCAGATTACCGGGTGGGAGATTTGTATCGAGCCTTGCTTGAAGGAGTTTCACCTCCGGCTGAGAGCTCGAAGAATGCAAAAATGGCCCAAGAAATCCATGAATGAAATAATTTGCCTATTATGACCCCTGCTTCCTGATGGCGTTCTGAGACATGAGAAATGCAGGCTCGCTCAGGTAAAATCAGGTTCCTTGAGGTGCATTTTGTGAAAACCACTCAGATGCTGGACTGTCATTTGCCATTAGAGACAATCCTTATCGTTGTTTCAACTAGCTTCGAATTTCTTGTCACCAAGACTTTGGGCTAGATCCATTCGATGTCTTGGTTGTGTATCCTCATCACAGGTGCTAGTGGTGGTTAAACTACCAGCTATGTAGACTAGCTCAGAGTCTTGATCAAGTGATATTGAACGTGACTGCCGCTATGGTCTCCTCAAAACATCGGGGGGTGCGGGTGTGTCCTTCTAAGTGGCTAAGCTGTGATCTGGCGAGTGATTGCTGGGCTCTGTCGGTCGGGCCTTTGGGCGATATCGTGAAGATGCCTGACGGTCAAGATTTGAAGGTTAGGCTCGAACAAGAAGAAACAGTTCCATCTTGGGATGACGAGGGTCAGAGAGTGGATGCAGACTTCCGTAGTGTGGCGGGGAAGATGCAGCTACCCAAGTTGGTCAGGAACACAGTTGCAGTTGAAGAAGGAGAGGGGAGGAAGGTAGGATGGAACGGGCGGACATCAACTGCCTGCCTGCCGGGACGGGAGTCAATTGCTGGATGCTACCCTAAAGTGCCCCCCCCCCCAAATTTAGGTAGGTCTGCGATACCATCGTCTTATGATGATGAGCCATTCGAGAGCGCTATGCTACAGTAGCATGATCACTACACTGAAAATCTTTAACCCCGTCTATCTTCTAGGCTAGGATCAATGGAAGGAACGTCCGCCAAACACGGAGCAACGACCGGCGGGGGCCGGATGCCGGTCTTGTGCAGCTGCATGCATATATACCTACAACACGGCCAGTCTGTACAGCAAAGTGCAGACAAAAAGAATCCAGACGCTAAAATACGGCAATAGGGTATGGTACAGCGTGCGTGCTGGTACGGGAGTGAAACCGATAATTAAATGGGTCGCCATCGTGGCGAGTCATTTACCAATAATTTTCAACAACAGAGCCTCAAACATAAACATGAACTCATCATGTCGAGTGAGAATGAACGATCTAACTATTATGCGTTCTTCACCGATAGATGCGCATGGAATGCATGTGATTCAGGCATACGAGGCGTAGCTGGCCAAGCCCAAGCATGAATCAAACGACGGACCCTAAGCCCGGAGGTGGGAAATAAAAATGGGGCAGCGAAGAATTGCCGACTCTGATCGACGCAGCGGACTGGCTAGTTCGTCGTGGTGCCAGGGTGCAAGACGCTCTAAGTGAAGTCTATCTCCGGCCATACTGTTGATCTTGGCAACCACATGTCATTGAACCGCTGTGCAACGTATCACAATTATGCACAGCAATTCATATCCATCGACTTGTAATGAGGACGTATTTGTGACTCGCTTGAGAAGCTGAGTCTCACAAGACATTGAACCGTTCAGGACCGCCGCGTTTCAAGGCTGACCGTTTGCAACTGAGACTTGAACTGGCACGCGAGCACCACCCGTTTTCGTAGAACCTCACCTTGGAAGCACTGGGCTACCATGTATCAACGGTATGAACCAAAAACTGTATTAAAAATATCAAGACCAGACGCCGTATCCTTGCAGATAGAGGGACCTGAATCAGATTAACTTCGGCCCTGCAATCCATGACGCAGACAGCGGCGTTTAGGGCGGCGTAGAAATACCGCCAGCGTTTTTGAGGCGGCATGGACAACTTCCGTTGAATCTCTGAAACGAGGCTTTTTGAATTCCATTCTGTTGGTTAGTACGTAGAGTATACGGCAAGACATGACTAAGCCAGTATGCCCCGAGTTTGATCTCAGGTACGCCAGAACAAAAAGCAAAGAAACAATGAGCGAAAAAAAACCTGCATTCAGAGACGCGGATCTTATCGGGCTGGGACAGGGGAGCAAAACTAATGCCCCAGCGAAATGGGTCCAGCCAAAGACATCGCAAGGCCTAGCCACGCCACCAAACCCCAACGCGAACGAGTTGGGAAATCAGAGACACATGGAAGTTGAAAATGGTAAACTACCATTGGCTCGAAGACAATTGCTTATCCTGTCGTCCATTCGTTGTGCCTGGTGTTATCTTATCACTTTCTTCGCCCGGAGCTGAGTAAATTGAGTTTGAGACATCGCTTCAGGGGCTCGCAATGATCAAGATCAATTGCTGGTGAGCTGTACAAGTGAAGCATTCACAATAGCCCCAGTGATGTGCTTGAGGAATCTCCTAGAAATTCCCACAGAATCATGGATCTTTCCAAGGCTCCGACAGCTGGAGTGATGCATCATGGCCTGGGAAGGTAAGGTACCATAAACTTAAGTTCCCGTCCCCAGCGAAACGCTGCCCCACTGACAGCAGCAATACTTTCTCAGATACGGTTTGAGGGCAGTGTCTGTACAGTATGCTTGGGCACCGTCTGTGATGTTTTCAGGCTCTGAAAACGCCCGCAGTGTCCTCGATGGCACAGTCTTACAGTACGAATCAGAAGCCTGCGATATGGGTAGCTCAGGTATCCCTTAGTGCCACTTCTTCTCCAGCATCACCGCCTCCCGCAATTTGACCCGCAATCGCTTCGCTTGAGCCTTGCTTGTCTTGTCTGTTCGAGTTCCCTGGCTGTCTCCATTGCGTCAGCTACTCAAGACAGTTCAGACCTCCAAGCTTGAGTTTTGAGCTCTTGTCCAGTGGGTGTGAATTCTCACGAGATAACCATGGAATTTCGTAGGCTCCAATCAAATACTTTGAGTTGTAAGCCAGTTGTCCACGTCTCCAGATAACTATGCACTCATTTAGAAATCACAAATCATGCACCTCATGTATTCTCAGGACGTGATGAGCTTAGCACAACAATGAATTGACTTCGACCAGAGAAGGGTTGTCCGAGGGAATTATCGCACTTTGGTAGAATGTCTCCGTCCAGTCAGATGGCGCCAGGGCCTCCATTGAGTCAACCGGGCATTTTTCAACCAATCTCAAGCACCCATCGGTGTTACTCTTTCTGCAGCGCTGCAGAGGACACTGTAAGTCGTCAAGCCCAAAGCCATCCTGGCCAGCCCAGCCAGCCCAAGCGTTGCCAAGACATGTCGGACAAGGCCAGGAAATGCTCAGTGCTGGCTCGCTTGAGAGAACCCTCGTCCGTAATGACTAGGGAAAGCCTCGCTTCCGGCTAGTGGTGGTTTGATGTTGAGAAATTGCGTCGAATGATGAGCCAAGCCAAGATGCGTTTCGAGATAACCTCATCAATAATTTTGTCGAGAGAGATGACCACGCCAGCGGCGACGGCGACGGCAACAGACGACGTGTGCTAGAGAGCGAGGAACGGAGCGGATGGAGGAGCGAGCAGGGGCCGAATCATTGAAGGCGGCCGGTCCACTCCGTAGTCCAGCAGAAACAGACATCGCCGTCACAGAAAGAGTGAAAAAGGCGGCGTTCAGGGGAGTGTAGGTAAGGAGCCTACTCTGTACACCCCTTCTATATCTGGATGGCTTGGCTTGTCGAGACGAGACGGACGGTGATATCTACTACGTAGCCATGGATAGCTAACTTGGTAGACAGATACCTGACGGCTTTAGGCTCTCAGTTGAAAGGCAATTCGAGATAACTGCGCGGTTTATTGACTTGTTGTGCTGGCAATGAATGAGTCGTCTTTTCTGCTGGGGACAACGAAACCTCGGCCGGGCTGAGCGAAAACGGAACAGATTTGTGTGTGTGTTGTATTTTGGTGACGCTGGACGGTGGACGGTGGCCGCTACTGACTGGAGATTCTGGACGAGGTGGAGTGGATGAGGTTGAGGGGTGAAGCTGCAGTGTTTGAGGGCAGTGGATCTATCAGCGTATCTTTGAATTTGGCCCAGGGTTGATCTGAAGATGGTGAGGGAGAGAGTGCATGGCGCCATGGGTCGAAGCACAGACCGGAAGATTTCCTTGGAGCTCGCACAGTAGAGACTTAGCGGATTGGTACCGCTATCAGATCGAGTTCGGCTGCGTCAACCACTGGCCCTTATTCTCCACGGTCGCCACTACGAACCACACACCATTCAGAGGTGCAGCGAGAGATGGGCCTAGTGAAAGAGACGGACACTGTGCCTTCCCACTCACAGACAGTTCCATGCCCACCTCCATCATCACCAACTCCACTGGGTCCAGTCCAACACCAACATCAACACCACTAAAATATCCACACCCCCAAACACACAAGACTTGTTCTCTCTTATTGCACTGCTCCACTTGCTCTACTCTTTTGTCCAGCCTATTTTACCAACTACTCTAGTCACCATCTCAACCTCTCCTCTCACCAAATCTCTCGTTCCTCAACTTCAACGTCTTGGACGTCTTCGACCCTCACTCCGCTTCGATACACTCTTCTCTCTACACGCGACAATGGTACTATAGATCGATTCCTCGTCACATCCCGTTGTGACTTCAGCAACTCACGGCCCGCCTGTGCGAGCCTTCTGCACTCCCCTTCAGCATGTCGAGGCGACAACAGCCGCTCCAACAATCTCGCCCATCATGGATCCCTCACAGTACTACCAGCACCATCATCACCACTCCCACCGTCATCACCACAAATCTCTATCGCAGCAACAGTCGTCCACCTCCCTCTCGTCGACGGCTCGCGGAGCCCCGCCACTGCATACCCATCTCCCCTCCTCTTCCTCCATGCCTTTGAGGACCGCCAATAGCACTCCGATGTCTTCGCCAGGACTTTTCAGCCCTTCGCCTTCTAGGCAGAATCTCGTCACCTCCGTATCCGAGAACAACACACCTCCCAATTACACCCAAAGTCCTCTCCTGCACCCTTTGCAGATGCACAAAGTTAGAGAGTAAGCATTTCAATCTGCGATGGGAATATCGTATCGCATTGTCCGCCTTTTTTCGCTTGTTCCGCTTCCAATCGGCTTTGCTCGCCTATGGCGGGGGAGACGGCCAGGGAGCCTGGCATGCACCAACCGTTTCACTTATCAGACACTAACGTATTTGTCAATCATAGGACACACAAAGCCCTTATTGACTCAGATACCGCCACAGGCCGCAAGCTCATTAACCAATATGAAGTGATCGAAGAAATTGGCCGTGGAATGCATGGTAAAGTCAAGCTGGCTCGCAACCTCGAAACAGGTGAAAATGTGGCCATCAAGATCATCCCACGTTTCTCTAAGAAGCGACGCCTTGGAAAGGTTACAGCCAAGTCTCCCCAAGACAAGACGAAGAAAGAAATCGCCATCTTGAAGAAGATCCGTCATCCGAATGTCGTCGCCCTCCTCGAAGTCATTGACGACCCTGAGCTCAAGAAGATTTACATGGTTCTTGAGCATGTGGAACTCGGTGAAGTTGTGTGGCGTAAGAAGGGTCTCCCTCACATTTGTCTATTCGAACGACGACGCATAGAACGCGAAATGCGAGGCGAGCTCCCAACTCCCGAGGAGGACCGTTACGAACAACTACTCGAACATCGCCAGGCTATCAAGCAAATGAAACGAGCCAAGATGGCACAGAATTACCCCGGTCAGATGAACTGGAGTTTCGAGAATGGAGGAGCCGACGAGCCTAGTAGCAGTCTAGGAAGTCAGTCTCGCATATCCTCCATGCAAGACTTTGCCGTCAGCGATGGATCACCTTCGAGACCTACTTCACGACAAACCTTCCGCGATGAACAAAGGGCACATTCACGATCACGATCTATTGTTTCGTCGACTCGGGCCGTTGAAGACCCTGACGAGTTCATCAATTGGGAAGATGACATGGAAACCCCCAGCGCTCTCCGATCAAACCCCACTTCGAGTACCGCGTTGGATGGCACCATGTACGGCCCGTACGTCGACGAAGGCTTCCGAGGACGCTCTCCCAGCATGGCTGATTCGATCATCTCGCACATGTCCTCTCTTGATTTCAACCCTCAACAACACGACCCTTTCTCAGACGACTTCTCCTACGTTCCATGCTTCACCTTTGACCAAGCTCGATCAACCTTCAGAGATACTGTTCTCGGCCTCGAGTACTTGCATTACCAAGGTGTCGTCCACCGTGATATCAAGCCAGCCAACCTCTTGTGGAGTAAAGACCATCGCGTCAAGATCTCTGACTTTGGCGTCTCCTACTTTGGCCGACCTATTCGTGATGGCGAATTCGACGACACAGTATCCGAATCTGAGGCCAAGGATTTCGACGATGATCTTGAACTTGCCAAGACAGTCGGTACACCTGCATTCTTTGCTCCCGAGTTGTGCTACACCGACTTGGATACAGAACAACCCAAGGTCTCGGAACAAATCGATGTTTGGTCTCTCGGTGTAACACTTTACTGCTTGATCTACGCTCGAATCCCCTTCCTCGCTGAAGATGAGTTTCAGATGTTCCGAAAGATCGCAACAGAGGAAGTCTACATCCCCAAGCGCCGCTTGATGCCTGTTCACCCCTCAACCTCTCCAGCCGCTACCTCCCTCTACAAGCGCCAGAACATGCACCCATACCGTGATGACAACGACTTGGTTTACGAAGAAGTCGACAACCTCCTTATTGACCTGCTGCGACAAATGCTCACCAAGAACCCCGAAAAGCGAATTCGACTGCGAGACATTAAGCGTCACCCATGGGTCGTCCAGGATATCATGAATCCTATCGGATGGCTCGACGATACTGACCCTGCTCGCCCTTCTTCCGGTCGCAAGATCCAAGTCGACGAAAGGGAAATGTCATCCGCCGTCGTGCCTCTTACCTTTCTCGAGCGTGCTCGCTCGGTGGTTAAGAAAGCTGTTGGCAAGGTAATGCACCCCCTTGTGGAACGAAGTGATAGTAAAACGCGACATCGAGCCAACAGTAGTGCTGCTAGCTCCACCGGCGACAACGTAAGCATGTACAATAACGGACCTCCGACTCCTCATGGGCAGTACCGCGAGAACCGACGCAAGAGTCTCCGCCCTGACGACTACTTTGCGAGTGCCATGCGAGATGCCGCCGCGGCTCCCGAACATCCTCTCTCAGTCAGCCAATCAGTCAGCCCACAGCCCGAATCAGTCATCTATGACCCTTTGGCGACTGTTCTCCCCGAAGCTGGTGTTTACCGAGGCCATCATCATGCTCATAGTGAAAGCGAGTCGATACGCGAACCCGAGAAGTCATCATCGGCAGCCTCTCTATGGCCCTTCCATCGTCACGCTCATAGCCATGGGCATACCAAAACCACTCAGCACTGGCTCCATCTTGGTTCCCCCATGCCCATCTCTCAAACTACTCCTACTACCCCTTACTTCTCCAGCCCAGTCGACGGACCAGATGACTCTGGTGCCGAGACAGTCCGAAAGACTCGCGACTTGGACTTGACGGATTCTATGGATGAAAGCTCACGGTCCAAGTCAGTCGACCGTGGCCTCTTCTCCAGTTCAGATAAACGCGCTGAACCCAAGGTGGGCGTCAATACCACCGTTGCGCCAGGCAGCGTTCAAGCACCACCTCGTCATGGAAGACGACCTGTCAAGTCCGTTGACTTGGGCAAGGCTTCGCACCATAGACGCTTGGAAGCTTCTATACTCTCCTCATCTCTCGCCGCCGCCGCGGGTCAACAGTATAGTCAGGCGGTTCCAACACACTCTGCTGAACCTTGCAACAAGACCAGACCTCGATCTCTTCAGAGAATGGATAGTGCTCCGATCACAAGAACGTCACCACCTCGCCATTCGGAAGATCTCTGCATGCGACGATGTGATCGGGCTGAGCACATCAGTTACTCTTGCCCGCCCTCACCTATTCAGGAGGAATGGACTCGAGATGAACCGCTTCCTCGCGCAGATACCATGCCCACTACCAAGTCGTCAAGTGTCGATTCAATGGAGGCTTTAGTCACCCCATCGACTAGCCCCAGTGTCACCAGCCCTGTCTCAGCGCTCCCTTCTACAGCCAGCACATCAGAGCGGATGTTGGCATTCCAGTCTGATCCCTCTCTGCCAGCCTTGCTCAGTGGTGCCAGCTCCGTCTCAGCTGATATGGAAGCTGAGCTGTTGTGCAAACCAGGCATCGTTAGCGCTCACCCACAACTACTCGAAACCACCGACAGTCTGACGCCACCGGCTTTTGACAAGGAACCCAATGGCTTCCCTATCGATCACGTGTACGGCAATCCTCCTGCTATGGACAGTGGTTCTCTTGCAGTCCATCTCGAAGGTGGTGCTCGGGACTCGGTGACTAGCACCCCTGTTGCCCGGCCCGTCGACGATGATTTCGACGACGATGGCAGTGATGACGATATCTTGCTCATGGCCAAGTCAAAGAAGAAGCCAGCGCAGACTACGTCACGACCTCCAGTCTTCAACCCTCGAAGACGTGACACCAACATTAGCATTGCGAGCACCGAAACAGCCAAGAAGGTGCCGACCTCTGCATATGGTGACGAGGGGACGTCACCCTATGAAACATGATACCCCTTCCCCGTTTCATGGCATATTTATTAAGTTCATTTATTTCTCTTATCACATACTTTGTCAAATGCCAGACAAGCATTGAGAGTCTTTTTTTCATTATGGGTCGAGTTGCGTCTTCAGTTGCCTGGAGAAATGTTTTGGAGCATGAAGCCTGCGCTTTGCACGAAGCGTGGCATCACATCAGGTGTTTTCTTGTTATTAGATCGTTGCTCACATCCCAGAGAGGGATCGTTACTGCATTGCTATTTTATGGCATATCATGGGTGGCTCAGTTGCTATAAAGATTTAACCCGTGTTGTTTTTTCTTGGGACGGCTAGTTGTTTCGTGGGCGGGATGTATGGATGAGGAAATGAGAATAATGACGGGTTTTATGAGCTGGAATGAAATCGAAGGAGGAGGATAAAGGATGAATATGTATCGGATCAAAGGCAGAGAGGGCCCAGAACGTCACCGCTTCGTTGGAAGCCAGTCCTATCGTTGACGGACGCATTGTTTATATATATATGACGAGAAGGAGGAGGAATAAGAATGAATCCCTTGCATTTTTTCATGCGGGGCTATATACAGCGGCATCAGAGCAGCCTGCCCCTGGGAGAATAGGGAGGCTTGCGTGCATTTGCATAGATACGGTGGAGAGATTTGTTGCTTTCTTTGCTTGGATGTCATTCCATCTATTGAAGATTTGTGTCGGTGCTGTGCATCTGACACCGATAATAATAGCCCCTTGAAACTGCACAACTCTGAGCCTTGTGTGAACTTACCTGTATGTGAAGTTATACAAACTTATATGAACTTAGGTAAACTTATTTAAATTTATATAAACTTGCATAAACTTAGATGAATTTAGTTAAACTTACTTAAGTTTATATAGGAGTGCTGATACCACCAGCCCCAAAACACATACCAGCAAGACCCCGGCGGCGTTGACGACTGTCCGCATGGCAGAGACGGGGGGTTTCTTGCCGACGATATCAGCCAGTATCTCATCAAAGCGCTTAGCCATCTGCTCTCGTCCAAACAGCTCCTTCACTCTCACAGCACCCTTATCACCCATCTTCTGCACCTCAGCATCACTAAGTTTCAGCGCAGTGCGTACGACATCAGCCCAGGCATCTACATCCTTCGGCGATCGCAGCCATCCCGTCTCCCCATCAACGATTGTTTCTACGGGACCACCTGAATCAGCAGCTAGTACTGGTGTACGAGCGAGCATAGCTTCTAGGGGGACGATGCCGAAGTGCTCGTTGGCGGGTGTGTAAAGAAGAATGCGTGCGGAGCGGAGGAGCGATGCCTTGAGGGAGTTGGGGATCGAGAGGAGAAAGAGAACGGGGACGGTTGGAGGCGCAGATAGAGCGGTGATGAGGGTCTTTGTGGTGAGGTGTTCGAGACCGTGAGAAGAGGCGAGAGCTTCGAGCTCAGAGTGATATTGGACATTCTCAGCGACGCGAGGATCGTAGCCACCTAATGAGTTAGCATTACTTTCAGGTTAGAGGCCGATGTGTCCTACCTGCAAGAATGAGCCTGCATCCTTTGCGCTCAGCTTCCGGAATCGCAGCAAAGGCCTTGATCGCAAGACCAATATCCTTCTTCCTCTCAAAGCGGTTGATACTGAGGATGATCTTCTCCCCCTTGAACGGAATATCACCGTCACTGCCCACATCCTCCTTCTCCTTAACCTCCGTATCCACACAAGGATACACCACCTTCGTCTCCGTGCGCTTCTTCAAATTCGGCCACGTATTATTAACCACGCCCTTTGTGAAACCTGAATTTACAGCAACAGCGCTCGCAAACCCCATAGTACATTCCTCAAGCCAGTCGAATGGACGTCGGTACAAGCGCTTGAGGGCAGATTCGCGCCCTTGCGCGAGGAGAAGATCGGGGAAGTGGCAGTAGAAGAGGATTGGCGAGGACGGAGCGATGTATCGCATGAGAGGGAGGCCGGCGGAGAGCTGATCGACGATAAAGGCGCGGGGTCGTAGGGCTTGTAGTTCGCCGGTCAGAGCAATGTGAATAAGAAGATGGACGTGACGAAGGATGGCGCAGAGGATTGTGAGGCGCGAGAGGATAGACATTGGGATGAGCCAGTGGCCGCGAACACGAACATCGAGGGTTCCTAATCCCGTTAGTAATCTCATATACTAAAAGACTTGGAGTTATTACCATCACGACACTCATCGAAGCAATGCTTCGGATCGCAGTGATTCGTAAATATCACGACGCGATGGCCCCTCTCCTGCAACCCGACCGCAGCATCGACGACGAGACGCTCAGCACCTCCAATGCCAAGATCAGGATGAAAGAAGACGATGGAGTCTTTATCTTTGGCGTCTGAAGCCATGATCGCGTTTTTGGTGGTGGTGGTGGTTATGAGAGGCTACGTACGGTGCTTGGTTAGTGGGGTGAGTTGGAGGAAATGAAAAGCTCCAGTGGGGCCTTGGAGAGAAGGTCTGCTATTGGCTGGTGATTGTTGGGCAAGGGGAGGCAAGAAAACTTTAGGATCTTTATCCTAAGGGATAAAAAGACTTAGGTAGGTTTAGTGTATTTTAGTAGAGGTTTAAACCAGTTTATTCTGGCACCTTGATTCAACATGGAAGTTTTGTTTCCATGTGAGATTTGGGGTGCGTGGCTGTCATGGGAAGTGGGACCGTTTCATCATGAGCGGTACGTATCCTTTTACCCCAGAATCTTTGAATCGTTCACATGCAAGATGCCCGAGTTATCACGACAAACAATACATACATTATTAATTAAATACTTGGACTCGCGTATAACTATCAATAATTTACTCTTTAATATATAAATCCATGAGATTTATCGTATCATGTGATCTCATATGCCGAGAAGTTCATCTCAGATTCATCATGTATCTCACTTGCTTTACCCCAGGCATTATCCACAAGCCGAGGTGTTTTCCTTAGCCGGCCGTTCAACTCCACGCTCTTATACTAACCTCTTATACCACCCAACATCGCCCACTTTCCCTCACAACCTCTCATCTCACTTCTCAAAAATCAAACCATAAAAGATGTCTACTCTCTTCACACTCCCCATCGCAAGATGCGGCGCCCATCCCGGCGGAACCCTCACATGCACAGAACCCTCACCGAGAGTCTACCTCCTCACCCTCCTCTCACCACCCGACAACCGTCTTACAACACCCGTTCTCAAAGCCTTTCTCAACGCCCTTGACATCATCGAGTTTGGTTATCCTCACGGTGTTGTAGCGACTACTTCTGGGATCCCAAAGTTTTATAGCAATGGTCTTGATCTGGAACATGCTGTCGCGACGGAGGGTTTCTGGCCTTTGCTCTATGATGTCTGGGCTCGTTTCTTGACGTACGTTTGCTATAATACTAAGTGCTTGTGAATGGTGTGCTGACTGTTTTAGATACCCTATGCCTACAGTGGCTCTCATGAACGGTCACGCCTTCGCGGGCGGTCTCATGCTCGCCACAGCCCAAGACTACCGCCTCGCGCCAACCCCACGAGGTTTCCTCTGTCTCAACGAGCTTGTCTTCGGCGCACCCCTCAAACCCGCCATGTCAGCTCTCTTCCGCATCAAGTACTCCCACTCAACCTACCGAAGCCTCGTCCTCGAAGCCAAGCGCTTCACAGGCGAGGACGCCCTTGCAGCTGGTATCGCCGACAGTCTTGCGCCCAAGGGCCTCGAAGACCTGCTCAACTTTATCAAGGAGAAGGAGCTCATTGATAAGAGCAAGTCTGGTGTTTACGGCGTGTTGAAAATGGAGATGTACGCTGGTTTGGTCGAGTTTATGAGGGGGCCTTCTATGGAGGCGCATGAGCAGAGGTTTGAGGAGGCGCAGAGTAGGGAGGGTGAGAGGAAGGAGTTTGGAAAGGTTTGGTATGAGCAGTGGCTGAAGGATACCAAGGCCAAGTTGTAGATGGTTGTTCTTGTACGATATATGTGTGAGCATATCTGTCGCGATTTACAGAGTATTTCATGCCCTGGCTTACCCTCATATACCAAAATATCGACCTCCTTGTGTAGGACCTACCTTTGTATACTAAAATCACTCTGTATATCATCGGCGAAGAGTGGTGTAGGGGTTTCTACCTATAACCTATAAACCTTCTACAATCCGAACCTAAAATCCTAAAACTCTCTCCCCCTGCACCACTCTTCGTTTTTGCAGTTCGCGTGTTCGAATTCAGGGTGAACCGGACTACTCTGTGGTGTTTTAGTATTGACTACGACCTTGTAATCCTTTTTCGTCGCGTCAAAGGGCTGATAGTCGCAGCCTGCAGACTTCACGTCCATACCCACTCTGGATTCATGTCCTCACGAGTCACGGCTGTTCAATGCATAGTCTATTATCGCACTACCCAAGAGTACAGGCGAATGCTATCAAATGTATAGGTACCAAGCAACATATCATTAAAAGCCAAGCCTATATCCATACACCTACTGCGCCAAGCTCGATCTTAGGAAACTTGGTATAACGTATTAGCCCTATTTTATTGCTCCCACAAAACGCCATATATGCGTACCAAATACGCCTCATAAATATACCGAGCCATCCCTCGTGGGTATATGCGATTTGACATGCTCAGATCTATTATATAAGTCCGCCGAATCAATGACCGCCCTGACCCATGTGCGGATGCTGGTGCTCAAAAAGACTCAACACATCTGAAGGTATGTAGTCTAACCAAGGCCCCATCATGTCTGATTGCTGCAGCCCCAAAGCAGCAATGTCTATATCCTGGCTGTCAAAGGTGATGCCATCCATACTCCCCATATTTCCCCACGGCATCGCATATGGGAAACTCGTTTGGCCAAAATACATGGCGTTTGCCCCTGAAAGAGTCGTGGCTGGGTTCACGCCATTTTCAGCCATCGCTGTTGGTGGCGAGACGCTATATGTATCAAAAGCAGTAGAAGGTGGATTTGTCGGCGTAAACCTCGACCCAGTGGTGTATATGTCATTGGCCTCACAGTCCTCGGGCAGCCCATCGAACTGAACAGTAGGACGCGTTTGCGTACTCGTCGCTGAAAGGTTCGAAGTTCGACGAGGCACAACCGGGCGGGACGATTGCCGCACAGCTGAGACATTGGGCTGGGGATAAGCTGGCGCAAGCATGCCCGATGAGTCTGGTAAACTCTGTCGAATAGGGTCAAATATCATATTGCCAGGTGGTGTACTGGGCGCTCGTGCCGGCTGAGAAGTTTGGGCCCCAGTTCCTGGCGTCGAGTCTCGATTCTGATACATGAGTGTCAGGCTCGAGTTTGGAGAGTTAGCAGTTCCTGCCAGAGTCCATGCTATAGGTGGACCTGACATCCTTGGTGATGCCTTATTCTCGAACTTGGGGAAAGGGTTGTTCAATGCACCACTGCTACTCTTGCGTCCAGCTTTAGTGCTTTCGTACTCTTCTGCCGTATATGTTTCGCAATCCCATATTCCTTTGGCTCTCTGGTCCAATGCAGTGATGATGTAGGTAGCGCCACCCCAGTACATTTGCACTTGTTGCAGAGAATTAAAGCACTTTTGGTAGTTCTGGTTTGCCGCCGAAGCCAACAAGGAGTGTCGTGAGGTTTTGGCTTCTCGAGGTTTATTGCCTCCTGAAGCGTCTGGATGATGCCCACCTGGGGGTGAGTTGGCCCGTGAGGGTGAGCTTGATGCGTTTGCGCTTGACTCCATCACAAAGGCGCAAGCTGCAATGTAGATTGGCTGACTAACAAAAGGATTTCCAATAAAACTCTTGGAGTCTATCAAGTCTGCAAAAGACAAGATGTCGCAAATCGTTTTTGCGCTGCTCATACTGAGCTCGCGACTGTCTGGTAAGAGCTGTAACTCACTGCGGAGTTCAGCAAAGGGTGTAAGGAGAGTCGGCTGATGAAGAATGATGAAGAGAGCATGGAACCAGAAGTGCAGTAAGATGAACGTGGTGCCCTGACCTGCTCCCAAATACGCTTTGAAGTTGTTTACATTAAACTGTAGCCGCCAGTCCCAACTCTTGTAGAGCCTTGTCAGCTCATGCTCCATCTCACCAAGCTTGTCCCATGTTTCCTTGGTGAGATCCTGCGTATTGCGAATCTTGTTGAGAATGTCGCATACACGTCCGTAGAGGTGGATTATTTGTAGGAAGATCGGGTAGGGAGCTGGCCAACCAGTCGCCGGATCGATGAAAGGCTCTGGGAATGAGAGTTCTAAGTCGTCATCTCGAAATGTGACAGGTCGTCCCGTCCCTGATGAGATGACACGGTCAAGAATAAAGACCGCCCAAAACGTATCCATCCTTTCTTGTACGAGCTCTTTTTGCTCTTGAGCACTCAGCTGACTTGATTCACCTCCTTTCGCCTCGGAGCTTCCTTCGTCAACCGGATGGCGGCCCCAATTCTGAGAATACAAAGCATCCTTCTCACCGTGATACTGAACTCCCACCTCTTTTTGCAGCCCCAGGTCGACAGCCATACGAATAGCAAGCCCGAGATACATCCATAGAGCGCTGTCCTGGGCTGCTCCAAAGCCCTCATAAGCCATGAGGAGACAAGCTTGCACAGCGCCAACAGTTGGACATGGGAACGTGTCAACAGTGGCCTGTCTGGCTCTTTGCGCAAACACTGCACCCCTTTCCATCCTTGGCATTTTGTCATTTCCGTTTGTAAGGATTGGTGAGTCGGAGAACCTGGCGGCCAAAGCGCATATCGAGTCAACGAGAATCGGCTCAACCCTTTTTTCTTTCACCATCCGTAAGAACTTTGACTGTCGAAGGAATGGGTAACTAGATCCCATTTGCACAAAGAAGGTATTGATGAGACTGATTATTAGTGGATGAACTGGAGCTGAATCGTTGGGGTCGTATGTAGGTAGTTCCTCGCTGACCACATCGCTCCCAACAGCTGAGCTGCTTCCTTGCGGTCCGCTATGCGTCGATATCGGTGATGTCCCAGCCAGTGAACCAGCAGTCGAGCGCCGGCGATCGCGCACAGAAACAACCATTTGTTTAAAACCAGGTACGATAGCAGTTGGGCCGAAGTATCGAAAATAGGGGACGCGATGACTTTCGGAGCGTCGCACAGCAGTAGGAGAAGTTGGTAGAGTGGAAGGGTGGTGGCCATTTTGCGCAGTCGCATTCGGGGTTTCGCGGTCCTCAACCTTTGGATCGATCATGTTTGCGAGCGACATTGTCGTCCCTGAAGTGGCATGTGAATTTGGAGTTTCAGGCACGTGCTGTGCTGGCACAGACGCCTTCTCGATCTTGATATTCTCATCGTGGTAGTGGCGGGGTTCGTGCTCGTCTCGTTCGTGGGCCTGCTTATCCAACGGCGATGGTTTCTCACAATCCTCCCTCTTGATTTCCTCGGGATATCCTAGACATTGGTGGCCGTTCTTGGTACAGGTCGAGCACACAGGCCGTTCACCAGCGCATCTCGTCTTTCGTTTTCGACAGGTCAAACACCTGAGCCGCAAAGGGGTTAGCACCTGACAATTGGGTCGAGGAAAAGTCGGGTATTGTGTAACAGGGAGTAGAGACTGAAGACGATGTACTGTGGAAAGGAGAGAGTCATACGACTAGTTCTGTGTCACGATGTTGTGGTGTTAGGACCGGAGTATACTTACGCAGCGTTGATTCTGCGCCGCTTAGAAGGCGGTTGTCCTTGATTATGTACAAAACGAATCGGACGCGGTGGCGGCGGAACCGAATCCGACGTATTTGTCTGGGTGCTCATGACTTAGAACATGGTGATGCTTCTCCTGGAGGTCGTGTAGTTGGGCGCAAAAGCGGACGGGTTGTTGGGAGTTGAAGAAGCCCGGCGCAATATGGAGCCAGGCGAGTTTAAGCGATCCGAGTATGATGACGAGTGACAAGCTGACCGGCGGGGTTCGACGTCTTTCCGGGCGTGTTGCAGAAAACTGTGGCTGTTGATGTTGGGCGAATATGCAGCAGGTGGCGAGGCAATGCAACCTCGGAGAAGAAGGACGCAAGGGATGCGAATGCGACAGGAGATTGTTGCGATGGTTCGTAAGTTCTAGGAGAAGGAGTTAAAATGGTGGTATTCCCGTATATGAGACAAAAGCCTTAAAGCTGGGCAAGGGTGCATCAATGGCTGAGTAGCATGTTCTGGATTGGGTTTGGGTTATCAATCAGGAACATGAAACTAATAAGCGACGGCACAGAATGAAGCTCGTGAGGGAGGCCAGGGGTTATGAGATTAGGCGATGAGAGAGGAGTTGACGAAGATTTTAGTGTAAAGTTGTGCCGTGACGTAAGAGAAGACGGATATAATTGAGTTACAATTAACACGGAATTATTAAGAAAATACGAATAGAAAAGGGATGAAAGGCAACAAGATGCAATGACAAAAGGAATATGATTGCGAAAGTGGACGACAGGGAATTGAGTCTGGTCTGGTCTGGGGACGGGGATGGTGTTTAGGCAGGTGGGGTAATTGCTCATGTGGAGAGAAAGAACTGCAAAGCTCAAGCCTCAAGTGTCAGAGACATACGCAATACTCGAGATGTGACTTACAAGCTAATATCCTCCTTATTTCGTCAACAATAGATGTAAGTTGTAGGAGAGAAAAGGAGGGATATATCCAAAGAGAAAAGTAAGGAGTCGATGTAACACAACACAACATAACAAAACTGGGCATCAAAAAAACCAACATCGTCACATCAGTGGCAATAAATACCATTAGCCTTGATCCCTCCTCAATCCCACTCCCATTCATCCTCAGCCCTTTCCCACGGATTCCTCTCATCCAATCCTCCTCCTCCAACTCCTCTTTCTTCTGTCCCTGTTCCCCTTTTCTAGCCGTCGCCCCCAACCTTGTTAGTGAGAACCGACGTAACGGCCCGCTTGCCTCCTTGCTCAGCCCACGATGATGCTCTTGTGCTTTGCATATTATGTCTTACCTGTGCATTCTTGCAGATGGGGGGTTGTCTTTCTACCTAGTAGCTATATGCATTGTATAATTGGATTCCGCGTATACAGACCATTCTCTTAAGTTCGACCTACTCCTAAGCGAATTGACTGCAGATTGGTGACAGACAGTCTCATTGTTTCATCTTGAGTGAAGAGAGTTCACCCCACGCAGCTAGACAGTTGTCAATCCCATGATCCGACAGACAGCCATCCCGAATAAGCCGTCCGTTGCATGGATACAGCCAAGAAACCGGAGTTATTAATTAACTTTGGTCCCAGAATGCGGGGAAGCCTTTTTCAATCATGGTTTGTCAGTTTCCATACCCAGCTGTACTCGTAATCTACAGTGTAGAGACTCAAACACCGCTCCTCAGCCCGTTTGGAACCTCTCGATGAATCAATCGTAATGGCCTCCCAACGCGAATGCCAAGCTCATGCAGATCATTATGCACTGCCCGCAGCTTCATCGCCCGATGAAACAGAGCTCCCAAATCTATTGAACAAGTGGCGAACGATATCGAGGTCCACTAAGCAGGCATATCATCCATGGTGCTCTGGGACGTAAAGTGGGTAAGTAAGCAGACAAGCAGCTGTCAATATCCACATATTCTCTTCATGTTTCATTATAAAATACATCTCGTCGCGTTCATATATGCCATACAGATACAGTCGACTTCCATTCATATAACCGTCCCTAAAATCACCTTATAGTGTCGCTTCAGCAAATCCAAGTGCTCCCAACCATCCCAAATATGTATATATCACTACGCTTCCCATTCCTTTTCAACTCCAATAATATCCAGCTGTGAATGATTGCTGAACGGGTATCGCCAGTTCGCTGTCGTCGCCATCATATGACTCGTCCGTATTTTCCTTTCCTTTCTTATCCAAAAACGATGGTTACGCCCATGTCTGCACTCACTCTTCTCCAGAGATCACCACCACTCCTGACACCCATCATCATCGCCTCTTCTTGTTGCTGAAGCATATCGGCCTTGTCCGCACGTCGCCAGACTTCTTGTGCAATAGTCCATGCACGGTCAATATTTGTCATGCCTTGCCGGCGGTTAATCGCAATGAATGCCTGGCGGGCAAGTTCACGATCAGCTAGTGTAATGGCCTCGCAAGCAGCAACAAACAGTGGCCAGAGAAGAGCACTCATAGGACCAGTATTGCTGACTGTTCCGACACAATGAGTCAGGCTAATATGGGCATGGCGCTGTACGAGTGGGTGTCTCCTTGGATAGCTGTAAATGGTCCGGTAAAGGTAGACGAAAGCAGAGTGGCGATAAGACAAAGCGTTGCTAAGAATACTCTGGAGTCGGCTCCTTTCTGCAGTTTGCTCGGGGCTCAACTCCTCAGGATTTTGGTTCAGAACAGAGTTTTCGGGGATGGCAGGATGCCAGTCCTCCAACGCCGCCTCAATAGCCGTTGCCGAGGTCTCAAACTCCGTTCGGAGGACAGCAACCTTGGAAACCTCTTCGTTCGCAACAGCAACATCAAGCTGATCCTTGAGTGTCAAGAGGTTGGAAAGTCGATGGATGATTGGCCACAAGGAAGTGGCCATGCCCAGAAGAGTGTCGACACTGCCCAGGGGAGATGTGGCGCCACAAGAATCGAGAGGAGGGAAAGGTGTAAGATAATTTGTGCCAGGAGCATTAGAGAGAGGAGCAGTACCAAATGATAGTGCTGCAATAACATCATAGAAACGGAACGCCTGAAAATCGTCAGCAAGATGCTCATTGATCCAGTCGGATACAACTTACTCGCTCCAAGAAAACACCAGTGGGATCAGTGGCGGTTCCATTGTTGCTCATGATGGTCATGGCGCCTTTGAGATGGCCATCCACGATATTGGACCGACCCTTTTGTACCAGCTACAAGGTGTCAGCTGCATGGGCCAGAGATTCAGATTGGTCATTCAACTTACCACTTCATAATACACCAAAAGCATGATAGCAGCCAACAACTCATTTCGGTTGGCGCCCGAGCCCTTCTGAATCAACCGCGCCAGACCCTGAATAGCCTTGTTGTGAAAGTAGACACTCTTCTCGTCATTTTCAACCCCACGGTACTCGAGATGAGCACTCGCTAGAGCATAAACAGCGTTGGTGACAGCAGGGCTCTCATGGCACAAGGGAAGAACGAGCTGCTGGAAAGGATTGCCACTCTCTTCACGGAAGACGATGAGATGCGACAAAACATTGCAGAAATGGTCGACAAGTGCGCGTCGGTTGGTACGCTCGGAGAACTCTGTGAATACTGGAGCGCAGAACTCAAGTCGAGGAGATTGTATCGGAATGGGCGCAATCATAGCCAGTGAAGGGCTAGGGGTAGCGTATGCGGCTGCATATGTGCTGGCATACGTTGTTGTCGGAATATTGATGGTGATGGACTCCCGGCGGACTATCTCTTCGATATCCTCCTCTCCGTTCTCGATGTGTTGAACGACATACTTGGAATCATCGAACGGGGGTAATTGAAAATCGACGGAGTCGAGAGGTGAAATTATAGGAAGGTCCACGGCCGCCCAGTCAGAAGGGTCATTTGTGGATATGCTGGCAGTACGATTGACGAAAGAAGTGTCGAGTATTGGTGCCTGGGTCGTAACAGGAGTGTCGTCGAGTGAGTCTTCGTCAGCTGATCTATCATGCGCATCGTCGTTCCATTCGGAGGTGGCATGGATATCCAAAACATGAGTTGCCCTGTCCGAGCTCGAGGAAGAGTTTGTGTCAAATGGCGAGCAGGGAACAGTTGCTTCACGCTTACGCCTCTGACGAGGTCGCACAGGTTCGTAATTGCACTCCTGGCCACGTTCTTGGCATCGGGCGCATGCAGGTCGAATCTCGTCACATTTCTTCTTCTGTAGCAGCTAATCAGTATCATATCGACTGCACATGCAGAGTGAGTTGTGTACCTTTTCTTTACTATAGAAATTGTTAGTTAATTGCTAATATTAAAAGAAGAAAATAGTAATGACTTACCAATAACTGCATCCTGTGCGACGACAAAAACGTCCGAGTTAGCATGTCCAATGAGCTAAAATGGAGAGCATTGTTTGTGTGACAGAATGCTTCCAGAATGGTTCACATACCTGCGCGCGAGCGCTTCTTAGGGACCTTGGGTGGTGCAAGTCTGGTGTACAGCAACATCGTGGCCGTTATGTGGTGGCGAATATAGATGATCGAAGGATCACAAAGTCAATCATGCGGTTTCCATCCAGGATTTGAGATGGTGGCGCATGAGCTTTGCGGGTATTGGTGAGAGACGTTTCGGGGTTTAGAGTCTCAGCACAAACCAGCTGCTGAATGCTATATTGAAGCAAAACAAGTCGTCGACTGAATATTTTGAATTGAATAACTGATCTGCGTGTGGGGGAAGTAAGAGGGGGAAATAAAGTCCACAAGAAGCCGAGGATCTGGGGAGAAATTGGAGCGGAGGCAGGAGATCGGTAGTGATATTTAACAAGTAATAGGTCACGAACGTTGGCTAGGGCGAAATATGACGATATAATCAAACAAAAGACAATGGTCAAAGTTTGAAAGGCAAGATTGAGGCCAGGAGCAGGATTATGAGCAGGACCAAGACGTGTGAGGGGGGGGAGAAGAAGGGGAAAAAGAAGAAATGGAAGGGATCAAAATTGATGCCTCGTGCGTCTCTGGGGCGTCATGGTTCGGTCTACCGTCTAACAGAAGGTCCCTCCTTGCCCATCTCGTCACTCACTACACACCATCGTGATCTTTCAGCATCCACGACAATCATGGATCCCTGGCCCTGGCTACGACACTTGCCCGAGTCTGGGCAAAGCTACCTTTTGCTAGCTTGCGGGGTTACGGGCGCTGGTCTGCAAGTAGTAGCACTGAGAGCATCAGAAATGTGCCCTGAAAGAATTTTGTAACCGCTGCTCCTTGTTCTGCGGGGAGCTGGAGATTTGGGGGGATGAGAATGGGACCATGGGATGAATTTGCAGGGGGTAACTGAGAGCTTTTGCGGTGGGATGGAGAATCGGGGTATGGAGCCCGGTGGATTCATACTGTGTTTGCCCTGGTAATCATCCATTATCGCACAGTCATCATACAGTATGAGTCTTTTTCCCCGTTTGGTGCAGAACAAACGCAAATCCACGCCCCCGCTCGTCTACAGCAGGTGACTTTCCTTTACATGAAAAGCGACCCTCTCCTCTCCTCTCGTCCAACGCCACCCAGAGACAGAGTTCTAGAATTGACAGGAGGAACTGGACGTTATCAATGTAACCCTCTCCAGCTCCCCAAGTCTCAATCAAGTATTCGGAGTCAAGCACCGACCTCGTGTCCCTGCAGCCACCAAATGGCATCCTCAAAAGCGGCAAACCACGACCCAAAACCACATGGCCCTGGCATTCTTTTCCCCGGCGGGCTGGAAAATCCGGGGTAATGAGACTGCCAATTCAGCATCATCCGGCTGCCACTCGGCCGCTTTCGGTCCAGATGGTGATGGGCAACTCGCTCTGACAGGCGCGGCAAACCAGAAACCTGGCTAATTGCCCAGGCCAAGCAAGCCACTGAGAGCATGCGACGCCATACCCTTCCCGCCCCCGCGTGCTTTGCCGGACGCCACAACCCTTCCCGTTTAAATGCTGCATCAGTCTGAGATCTACGCTCTTCAGGACAATGGGAATCCTCAGGAAGATCACAACAAGGGGTGAACACTTCCCCCCCGCGATGAGTCTGACGGGAGGTTCTGGGTCGATTGTGACCGGTTCGCTTGCGCAGGAACGGCACGAATCATTCGTCCGCCAAATAAAGTTCATGGACCCTTATTTCCGCTCTTTGATCGGCAATGCTCTAAATTCAACATCAGTGGAGATGAATTCAGCAACACGAGCTACAACGTTGACGATGTTGACCAGCGTTGTTGTACCTGCCCATTCTAGAAGCCATCGGCAAGTTTATTGCCAACCTATGTCTGAGCGTAGAGTGCCAAGAAATCTAGAGGCTTAATGGGTAAGATTTATCAACGGCAGCCACCGATCGTGAAGCTCGAGTGCATCTTGGCCACGGGGCCACGATAGCTCTCGTCCGGCATGCAGCTAACGTTGCAGGACCCTTGAGAGGCCTAACGATTCTTGGCAACACGGGCAGCAGCCGGGTCCTCTCTGCTGCCTTGTATGGATACCCAACTGTCGAGCATCCATGCGATATTTGGGAGGTCCAACTTCATGATATGAGCGCCAGACCTAGGGAGGTTTGGTTAGGTTTGGGTTGGCTCTGAACAAGCATTTGCGAAGTGGGGAAGAGTCAACACTTACACAATCTGGGCTGATGATTGATAATGCTACTCTCCGAGTACCTGACTCCATCCTTCAATCTTATGATCGTAATGGGTGGTCAACTTAGGCTCGTGGCCATCTGCAGCCGCTACTCTGTTTGGCCTTGGACTTCTCCCCGAGAGCTCACTTGAAGGTTGCGACTATTTGCGCACTGACAGAATGACGCTCTTTATGGTTATTAAGGTTTAGCGAAAATGCCTCTTTTTCTGGTCATTTCCCACAGAAAGCCGAGGTCTGCAATCTTTTTGAGCGTCCTGCTGATGAAGACGGGCTCCAATCACGTCTCCACCTACTCCGTACCACCAAAGTCCAGCCTGTTCGTGCTCACTAAAAGACTCTATTTTAGGATAAACCGCCGTTACCTCACGATGTCAACAGCCACCTCAAACCAGGCATCAAATTTTAAAGCAGATGCCCCTTCTGACCGCCAAGCTAATTTTGCTTGATAAAAGTCTGTTGCTTTAGTCGACGATCGTAAGGCTACCAGAGGTTGACCGCTTAGGAACGGTCATCTGTCAACCTAGCCAACATATTGCTCTCACGACAAGGAAGTTTTTAACGAGGACAGCCGAAGTGCATCGCTTGTCGGAACTTTACAAATGGGCCTAGGATCGCCCAACTGGGTCTTTGTCTGCACAATACGGAGTACATGATCCCTTGAAGAACCCTATTCAAATCCATAATACTCGTCTGTATCAGCGAAGGGCGCCTGTCTTCAAAGCAGCTTGACCTCATCAGCATCTCTCTACTGAATCATTATTCTCCATTACTATTATATGCCTCCGCCCCCGAAGTTCTCGGCCCCCATTCCCCGGTGATTTGGATGAACTTCTGTCGTTATGGACAGGGTTCCCTTCTCCATAAGACACTTGATTCGTGGCCTTGTCTACCTGTCAGACGGACAAGACCGCTGAATGGCTGCCACGGTAGCAACGCCAATGCACTTGAGCGCACCGTATGCTCCCAAACAATGCACTCTCCGTTCACAGTCGGCCACTAAGAGCTTGAGAAATCCGTCGCCGACCAATCGTGAGATGAGAGACACTGCATTGTCTTGAGGGATGAGCACCGAGGGGGCTTCGTTGTCGAGCTACCATGGCGTTGTTCCCAGCGAATCCCATGAGCTGCACCACAGCCTCAGCTGCGACTCGAGCGATGGTATTGGTGAAGATGACGAGCCACAATGCAATATCGCACATATGGGTGCTCTCTCGCAGCTCTGTCACCGATCGATCGTCTTGAAGCTCTTGGCCTATGGTGTTCTGCTCGGTTTCAGCTCGAGCAGCCCCCGCGAGAGAAAATGAGCCGCGTGTCGAGCCCATTATTGCTTATCCGTAGGATATTGCTCATCGCCGTGCAACTTCTCACCGTTTCCATTTCACCTACTTTCATAGTCTCCACGCTGGGCCCACGATTATTATTACCTTAAGAGGAGCTATTTCTTGCAATCTCACCAGTGCTGCGCTTTTGGGTTGACCGCCCAACCAGAACGAACCGTGCAGTCGGTTTCAGTGGGCTTTTCGCTCAGCCCTACAGATCGTCTGGCACGAGTGAAGCATTTACTGCTCACTCGTGGCGTAGCATCTTCAGACCCCGGTTATTGACAAGCCTCTAAGGCCTCCATTGCTGACAGTAGGAACATTCCTATTTTGTCTTACGCATCTCTCCTCTTCTCCTTCTCATCATTGCTTTTGGTTGTTTTGTTGTGAAACGGTTGAATATTCGACACCATCCTCACGGCGATCTTGTCTTGAACCGATCTGTGACCGTTGTAAACCCGCGATTATCAATCAGATTATATCCGTTGATTTGCGACAACCACCACTGAAGAGGCTGCATTTATCCGAGTTACATTTTGCTCATGATCGGCGCCCCTCACGGCTGAACGAAACCACCCCCGATCTGCTGTCGCATTTCCCCTCAGTTCCATGATCGCACAAGATGAGGAACTGGGGGTGTAGCTTTTGCCTCACCTCGGTCGTTGGTGCATTTTGGGCTTTGGGTGTCGAGGCGGCCGACTACAGAAGACATGATGGCGTTCATCGTATTGAGAAGGAGGCGCAAATCACACAGGCAGCGGGTCTTGCTCGACGAGCCGAAGCGCAATGTGCGACGAGTATGAAATTATGCCCTTCGAGTTTGGACGGAGGATGTTGCCCAGAAAACTATGACTGCGCCAAAGAGAGCTGTCAAGCGACAACGAAGGGACCCTCAACGTGCGGAACAAAAATAGGCTGGCATGTTTGCGCTCCGGTCTATGGAGGTTCGTATTTTGGGAATGCAAATCGTTTGCGAACAAGGCTCACATATAGTAGGAGGCTGTTGTCCTGACGGCTACCTTTGCGAGACAGCCGACAACTGTGTACCGCCTTCTGGATCAGCATATACATACGATTGTCCAGCTAGCCAGTATTTATGTCCGGCATCACTGAGCTACGGCTGCTGTCCGAATGGAATGGCATGCGGCGTGAATCAGTGCTACTCGTCCGATCCTGTAACTGTCACAAGTACTATGGTCATTACAACGACAATAAGGGGGGAGCGAACGACTTATAAGACGACAGCCGTGACCGTCAAAACACCAACAGCTCCTACGGCTCTCCCGACGGTAAATGCTGGCGAAGATAACGACCAGGCAGTTCTAAAATACTTCCCTTCGTCGATCCCCAAAGTTAGCCCAACGAGCTTATCTGACGATGATAACGACGACAAGGGAGGCCTTTCAACTGGCGCATTGGCTGGTATTATTGCAGGCTCTGTGGCTTTCTTGATTATCGTATTAGTGGCGGCATTTATCATCATCCGCCATCTGAACAAGGTTGTTGCTGCAGTCGCCACACCAAAAACATCAGACAAATCCAATGGCTCAAATAGCCAATCTCGACAGACTCGAGAGTACAAGATAGCAGACTCGGCTGTTGATGAACTAAGCATCGACCCATTGATACATCCGTCACTGATACCTCCACGACCGCGAAACCCCGGCCCTGACTCTGCAGCAACTTCACCGTTCGGCCTCGCCAGCGCAGATCACAGTTCTAATGAGCCTACGCCAGGAGGGAACGGTTACCACGCGGTACCGGGAAGCGGCAACACCAGCAGACATGCCAGTTTCGATGCAGTGGGTAATAGGGACGATTACTTCAGCGCTGTAGCTGCAGGCGAACAACATCGAATGAGCCATATCTCTAGACTTACTGGATCGACGAGGAACCGTTCGAGTACAGATTCACATGGGACGTATACTCATGTTCGGAACTACAGTAATGCTTCAGAAGGATCCGATGGTTCACCTGGGGTAATGGCAGGTGCTCATCCGACGGCCGAGCTAGAAGCGACACCGTATGTACCAGAACTGCCGAGCTCTCCATCATCGGTGGTGTTCCCAAGAGATGAAAGGCGAAGATCATCAGGCAGTATTGCCAGTGTTCCGAGTCGACCTCCTGTAGCTCAGCGTCAGTCGGGTGGACCACGAATTCGGAGTGATTCTCTGGGTCAGAGCAATCTCAGTATTGTGAATGAAGAGATGCATGGATTCTATGGGCCGAGCGAGCACCTCGTTGGTCAGACAGACAGCCATCGACCAGGAACTCGAGGCTCAGGCAATAAGCAACCAAATGCACCTATGGAAACCCCACGACCTGTGGCCGAGGAACCATAACTTCAGTTCGTGTGTTTTCCTTTATATATGGACGTTCAGCCTGGGTTCGGTTTGATCAGGTGGAGGAGTTTGGATATTGGAAATTTGACATAGCGTAGCATGGCGTTGTTTTATGGGTGCTAAGTCTTTGGGCTTGGGAAGGGCGACCAAGCAGGTCTATCTAAAGAATACGCGAGTATATGGAGTACCTGTGGTTATTTGTCTCTGATACTTTAGTTGGTGCAACTGAGGGCTTTCGAGCTGACTTTGAGAAGCTTGGTGATACATAGTATTAAATATTTATTCCCACAAACACTCTCAATCTTGCACCTTGTGATGAACCGTCAAACTTTGCTTTTTCCTTCGAGATTTCAAGATGCACCTCATTTATGCTTAGTTTATAGACCCGGAGCATCGGGTCGCTAGAATGCAGCTGCAAGGATAGGGATGTTATGTCGGTACGTTGATAGCTGCTTGAGTGGCGGCTGGGATATAAATTACATGCAGGAAGTTGTACATATTCCTCAATGTGTGCCTTATTTGAAACTGTTCTTGTTTGAGGTGCAGACATTTTGACAGTTATCTTCAGGCTCACGTTTGCTCAATCCTTGAGGAACACGCATCGTAAGGGTGAGTGGTACTTCCGATGGAGTGGTCACGAGTGGTCACTCGATGAAAGTTGTCACTGAATATAACATATATGATTTCGGTGAGACGCTATCTTGTTCTTGGGTTGTGGTTGTTGATTGGTTCTTCCTCATAAAAGACCGGTGCGATGTTGGGCCGCTTACAACTTTCGATGCTTTTGTTCTACTGCATTTCAGCCGCAAACCTGAATTTTACCTTTGTTCTATTGCGCTATTATCATTAAACCAAAAGTCGAAAATGGTCTTCAGCAACATCCACCACTTGTATACTTGGTTTCGGCCCAGTCTGGTGGCGATCTTCTATCGCAATATACCATGGGCCTTGCGTTGGCGGTTGCTAGTATTTCAACCAGCTGCTCTCCTCACATACTCCATCGCCACTATACCATGTCTTTTGTATCGCTCTTACACTGTTGAATTTCTCAATATTGCGCCGGGTCGTTATGTTCGCGCACTGATCTTCAAGGCTGCTGGTGTTGGGAAGGGGAGAGCTCTCAGGCCACTTCATGTGAACTTTCATGCTGGCGCTTTCATGGGTGGCTTGCCAGAGGGCCATGCATACTTCGATCAACTGGTATCGGAACAAACAGGGGCCGTTGTTGTTGATGTTGACTATCGTGTTGCGCCAGAATATGTTTTCCCTGCGGCTATTGACGATGCTGATGCAACGATCAAGTGGCTACAAGAGAACGCCGAAGAACGATGGGGCGCAGATCCAACTCTAATGACTACAAGTGGTTTTTCTGCCGGAGGAAACTTGGCTTTTGCAGTTACTCAGCAGAGGAGCTGTCAGGCTCCATCCTCTACTGCTATCAAGGCCATCACAACTTTCTACGCTGTTATTGACTTCCGCCTGAGTCCCTGGGAGAAACCGCATCCAGACAACATGCCCAAGAATGACCCGGCAAAAGTATTTTTGCCTCTTTTTGACGCATATGCAGCACCTGCGAGAGCAAGACACTTTGAAGACCCAAGGCTTAGCCCTGTCCTCTCAGAAAAGGAATCGTTGCCCGAGAGGATTCTTCTTGTCGTTCCTGGTATCGATATCCTCGTTGCAGAACAGACCGAGTTTGCAGAGCGAATCAACAGCGAGGACGGTGAAAGAGAAGTTCAGAGAGTAGAGATCTTGCATGAGAAAGATCTGTTCCATGGGTACTTGGAAGGTGAGTCACCAAACTTTCTCACGATTTCAAGCACTAAACTTTATAGTCCCTGATATCGTGGTTAAGCGGGATGTCAAGCATCGTGCCTACGACAAGGCTATTCAAGTTCTCAAGGAGACTCACAGGAAGTTTGATTGGACCTGGAACGCCTGAATCTTACTATATCAACAACTTGGTACCTCTTGTATGGCTGGTGTATTAAATTTCATTACACACATGATCTTAACTCTCTCTTCACCAAATCACAACCCAAATTGTATTATATACTTCTTTTTTATACTTTCCATTTTTGAAAAAAGTTTAAGTGAATAATATAAACAGGTTTAAGATAAAAGAATGAACGCTGCCATTTCTTCCCTTAATCTTCACTTTTACTTCCATCCTCCCACTGAAGAGACATACGCAAAGCCTTCGACTCCAACTGCAAGTCACGTCCTCATCTGTCACAATGGCTCAGATTCAGGATATGCCAAGCCGCTGGATTTGCGGAGGCGGGTCTCAGTTGTCAAAGACAAAGAGCAACTCGGACTTATTGTCCTTCAACCTACCTGTCGATATCTGGCTCATCATTCACTCATTCCTCCCAGCAAGCAGTCAGCTGTGTCTTCTAACAACCTGCCGCGGGATAAAAGTACTACTAGAGCGCAGAACAGTCCCATATTCTCGATTAACATTTGAGCAAAAGCGCGAGTACAAGACATTTGTCATACGACAATTTCCTAATGCCTGGCTTGCTGAAGACACGCTACGTTTCCGACAATTTCAAGAGGAAGACCTCTTCCCACAACCGCAAGGGCCTCCATTTATAAACCCATCTATACACCAAATAAAGTGGAAACCTGGTGATCTCTGGCAATTCAGGCGTGGAGCCTTGTTGATAAGACATAGGCATGTTCGGATGAGCCTCATATACCACTCATTGGAAAAGAAGACTCTCCAGCAGAAGTCGTTCCTCAAGAGTCTCCTGGAGCCATACCACACTGACTTCTCACCATGCTTACGAATACACCCCTCGGAAAAATCTGGAGCAGTAGGCCACTTTGAGTCTCATCCCAAGCTCGTCTCTGGTCGATATCTTCTTTTCAACCAATGGACCTTCACCAACACCCTGAGAGGCGGGACGATAGCACTCCACAAAGTCGGGTACTTTAGGACTTGCACACATCAGGCGATGTCAGAATTGGAATGGAGAGCCTTCCTCTCGGGCCGGAACTGGGGTGCGGAATTTGGTGTCGGGGAAACACTACGATTGGCTGTAGCATCGAGGCAGCTTCCACCTCGTAGGCAAAGCGAGGAGTTCTTCGAATGCGTCTGTGAGGCAATCAGAAACCCTGGACGTCAGGCAGATGGCATGTGTCCGTACTGCCTGACGGAGTTTTCGATTTGTACAACAACGAAGAGGATGCAGATCCGTACGTGGAGGGACTTGGGGACTGAGAATTCGTGTTGGAGTCCGGTTTGGCAAACACATTTGGGCGATATTGATCCCATGGGTCTGTCCAGGGGTACAAACTGCCTCGAGATTCGTTCTCATTATGGGGATACGGGTGTAGAGGGACAGTAGTGGACGAGAAGGTATTACTTTTGATGTTTTTGGGGATATAAACGAGGCATCTCTTTGCTAGTTGCTTTACACCAATGCTGTGCCAGTTTGGTATCACATTCTTCGGTATACTTTCCGAACAGCGAGTCTTTAGCGATCACTCAATTTTATACATTTAGAGCAACACAAGAACATGCTGTGTATGTTCTGGTGATCGAGGAATGCGGCAATCTATGTAAGTGAAACACACCTAGACCCGACGGGCCGTTCCTGGAGGTGGAGGTTACCCTAAACTTGGTGTTGGAGGTGACACTTGCTGAAAAAGGCTCGGGTCACGAGAGGGAGGGACAGAGTAGCAAAATGCAAGCATATCACCCAATCGTGGCCTGACGTGATAAATGTTGCAGATAAACCCCCCAACCGCAAGGGTTTGTTTGTTCGTTGCTGGGCATCTCAGTAGTCGATCAGAATGGATCCCAGTGTGGTCCAATGGAATAACATCACCGCTGTTTGCCCACTAACTTCCGTAGTACCTAGCAGGGAAAGCTAAGAGCTTATGGATTGCTCTCTCACAAGGGATAAAATACCAGCGAAATGGAACTACAATTCAATTATCAAAGACAAAAGGAAACTGTAGAAATTAAACACCATCATCATTTACAGTCTCAATCTTGAAAATCAGCCACTTTCCGTTTGCGAATCTGACCGTTGTCTCGACATCACGCTCAGGGATCAACGTCCACAGACGCTGTCGACCCAGCAACAAATGTAAACAATGACCGGGGCCAGTCCCAACGTCCTCGACCAACCATCCGCTGCCACACAAGCCCAACGTCTGTCTGGGGGATACCTACAGTACAGACTAATATCTGCACGATTCCAGGAAGACCCCTTGACTTCTCTCCGTCTCTGTTCTTCCTCTTCCTCGCTTCAATATCCCCTTTTCTTTTTTTATCGTTCGTGTGTGTGTCACTGCAAAATACTCGAGGCACACATACTCGAGGCACAAATCACTGACCGCTCTCACCCTCAGATGCCCCGACGTAACAGGGCTGAGGACCTCGATTTCGAGATTCACGTTGATCCATCTTGCTTGAGCGATCCTATGGACGATAACGATACAAGGGCCCCCGAGGAGCCAAAGGTGGAAGTGGAAACAGATCACGATTCAAAGAACGACTCCCCTGCCAAAGAGCTTGATAACGACATTGATACAACAAACCACACCGACTCAACAGCTGAAGCAAAGGCCGAGCCCACGGTCGAAGCTAAAGAAGAAGATCAATCTACTATAACACCACAAGAGACCAAGGAGGAGAAGGCACAATCTGATCAAGACGCATCAGACTCAGAGGCCGACTCAGAAGCCGAATCAGAGCCTGAAGCTGAACCAAAAGAGGAAGCCAAAGCTCAAGTCGACACTGAAGATAAGCCAGAGGAGCCAATTGAGGAGCCAGCAACAGAGCCAGCAGAAGCTGTACCTACTACATCTGAAGCTGAAGCCGACAGAACAGCTACAGAGCCCTCATTAGACGATACAAAAGATAACGACGAGGATCCTACCCCTGTCGAAGACGCTACTACTGCTGAGGACACGCCTGCGGACACTCCAACCGAGGACACCCCTTCCGCAGATATCCCCACAGACAACATTCCTGCCGAAGGCTCCACCGCTCAGGACCCCAAAGAGGACGAATACATCGAAGAGGACAAGGCCAAATCTGCTGAAGCTGAGGCCGAAGCCTCTACTGAGGGCAACGAAGAGAGGCACTTTTCCGAGACCGAGTCAGACCGCTCAGGCTCTCGACGTGAGTCCTCTGGCTCTTCAGAATCCGAGTACTCAAGTCGTCGACACTCTGGTCGCTCCGAAGCTATCAACGGAGTTGCTCGTGACATTGCTTCACATATCGATAACCACGAGAAGCGCGAGTCGTTGAACAGCTACTCTGGAACAGACGATACTGGATACATCTCTCATTCAGAGTCGGTTAGTACTCGTACAGGTACGAAAATGTCGACCGCTGGGATGAGAGGCGGTGTAGATGAGGCTGCTGAGAACAGCTCCCACCATGAGCACGAAGACGACGTTTTCAGTGATCGAAGTCCTCGCAGCTCAATGGGATCTGTCTCGGAGACTGATAACAGAAAGGCTCAGGATGCTATGTCACGGATGACCAGGTCGCCTCGTGTCTCAGGTGTATCTGGTATTTCCGGTTTCTCAGAGTATGACAGGGAAGAGGAAGACTTTATCCCTACTATTCGAGGCAACCCTCGTCCTGTCTTCCGATCACCTTCTTCTGTAAAGGCCATGCAGATGTCATCGCCTCCAGGCTCAACAATTGGCTCTCCTCGATCAAGCCGCAGAGCACCTCTCTCTGCATCTCGACTTGGCTCTCCTCGCTTTTCAGAGCAGTACTCTCCTAAGAAGACACCGCCTCGTTTTAAGCGATCTACACCGCCCCTTGTCCTTCTTCACGTTACATTGCTTCCGCTCCGGTGGCCGTGGGGTGACGTGCTCGAGAATGCAGATGCCGATGATCTGAGCAAGGAGTGCAAGGCTATACGAGATGCTTGGCGATTGTTGCAAGACCGCATGGCAGACACCACTGTCGAGCGTGGTATCCTCTTGCCCCACCCTCAGAGCGACTACGAGGTTCTCGAGGAGAGGCTGCTAGAGGCTCTTGACCTTCCCATGAGGCGTCGTGCTCGTATCCTAGAGTGTGGCCATTATCTTGGTCCCTCCAACGAGATGACAATAGAAGAATCATCAGAGGAGGAGAGTGAGGAGGATGAATACCAACAGCAAGAGGAAGAGGAGCGCCGATCAAGTCGTCGCTCTCAGGCACCGCCTACACACTGGTGCAAGACATGCAAGTCGGACATTAATTATGAGTCGCTCGGTCGTGCAAAGGTCTTCCGCGTCAAGGTGTATGCCAGCAACGGTCTGATCCGTGGTGGCGCCTGGGAAGCCTGTTGGAAGGAGATGGAGCGGGTTGATGTTGAGATCGAGCCTCTTGTCGACGCTGTATCGCAGCATGAGCTCGTGTCTCTGGAAGCTGACCAGGAGAGAGAGTTGGCGATGAGGGAAGCTGAAGAGGAGGAGAGGTATATCAGATTGGATGAGGAACATCGCGAGTTTGAGGAGAGGGAACGAGGACGTCTGTCTAGAAGACGGGGAGAGTCTCGTAACCATGTTGAGGATATGAGCCATATGAGTGAAGGAAAGTCACGTATGGAGAACCAGGATACTTCTCGTCATGATTCATCCCGGCATGAGGACTCTCGCTACGACAAGTCGCTGCATGCGGAATCCGTTCGTGATAAGTCAGCGTACGACGAATCACTTCATGAACCCTCACACCACGAAACCTCCCAACACGAGCCTTCTCATCATGAAGAGTCTCTCCATGATGTCTCAGAGGCTCGTGAAGCATCTGTTCACGATACTACCAAGGATCATGACCAAAGCCACATTGCGAACGAGACCCAGCCTGCCGAGGAGCATTCTGCTGATGTTACCAAGGAGTCCATGAAGGAGCCCGCCGATGATGTCGAGGAGTCTTTTGCTGACGATCGGGATGACGAAAAGAGCCGATCATTTGAGGAGCTCGAGAAGGATATCGACGATCATCTTCAGGAAGAGCGCGAGAGGAGTCTGGCAGAGGAAGCACGAAATGCCGAACCTACACCCGAGCCTTCTCACCTTGGAGATACCAACCTGGAGGCTGAAGAGTCATCTATCGCCCCTGAAGACCCAGTCGACTCTAGAGATGATGAGGCAGAGCGTCTGAGGAGAGAAGAGGAGAGGTATAGGGAGATCTATGGCGATGCTCCTGGTTCCAAAGAACATCATCAGGAATCTCAACGATCTTTCCACGAACAGCAGCCACAGCACCATGAACAACATTACGCTGAGCGCAGTCGCTCTTCTGCCGGCAACCATGCCCCTGATTATGCGCATGCCGCCCCTCGAGTGCCCACCGCTGAGGAACGTCGCCAGGCAATGAAGAGCGCCACTCTGCCGGAGCTACTGGCCGAGTCAGCTCGTGTAGCCATGCAAGACAAGAAGAACATCTTGATTGGCTTGCTGAGTGTTCTCATTCTTCTTTTGGCGATCCGTGGAAATACTGCACCTCAACAGGATCCTAGGAATTTCCAGACTGTTGTTATGAATCGGGACGTGCCTACTGTGACAGTGACACAGGCCATCAGCATCCAGGCGACCGAAGCCGCTCCTCAGATTGCTGCTTCTGCTGATCCTGTCGAGGAGGAAGAGGAGGAGCGCAGTGTTGAGGCTTATCATCCTGAGGAAAGCATTGTTGTCGAGGATACCCCTGCTCAGAACAGTGCCGCCCAATATGAGCAGGTAAACAACAACCAGATTGCTATTGGCAACTCTTATCAGAGCCACGATGGATCTTCGACTGGATCCGTCGACCCGTGTGCTTCTTGCTCAGCCCCTTCTCAGGGATATCATGGAGTTGAGGCGCCCCGAGAACTGGGCGCTGGACCAGCCGCTGAGTCGCCTGAGACCGAGAAGCAACCTACCTGTGAGGAGCGCATTGTTCGTATCGTTGAGACAGTGACCGCTGTTGAGACTGCTACAGTCAAGATTACTGAGTATGCGACTGACGTTCCATCTCAAGAGACACAGGCTGCTGAGGAAGAGGAGGTTCAGGAGAGTGTTGTCCCTGAGGCAGATGATACAATTGTGGCCACGGACGCCCCCGTCGATGGTGAGGCTCCTGTGGAGGAGACCGTCCTTCCATCTGACGAGGCCGAGTCCGTGAAGGAAGAGGAGGACCCTGCTCAGGAGACTGTGTCGCCTGATCAAGAGGCTCTTAATGAAGTCGAGCAGGAGGCTGATGATGCGGAACCCAGCATCGAGGCCGAGGCCACTTCCGAGTCCGTCGCCCCGGAGGCTTTGGGCTCTGAAGAGGAAGCCCCTGAACAGGCTGCGGAGCACTCGGAGGAGGCTGATGAGCTTTAGGAATTTGCAAGCGAAGCCATGCTTTATATGCCTTGATGTAAGTTGCTACGAAGGATATACCTAGGACGCATTCGTTTTTTTATGAAAGAAAATGAGGGATACACATGTGGTTTTTGGTGCGATGATAGTTTGAATGATACATGAAGGGTACATAATTAGGAACCTGTTATGGGGACTATCTTAGTCAATATGATGAGAATAGACACTTTATGCTTGTACTACTTATTGTCCACTGTGATTTGTTTGTGAACTCAATGTGATCTTGTGATGAATTATGTGATGCTTGCATAGGGTCTATCAAGAACTCGGAATACTTGGCATGGCCTGGAATATACATCTCATTAGGCCACGTATAGTCGACCCTTGGTTAGGTCTCGCAAGGCTATTCAGAGCCTGATATAGACATCCATACAATCAATCCTCCACTCCCTCTTGCCCAGTAAATTTCTAAGCCACTCGATCCCTAATCCCGACCACTCGGCCCTCCTGGCAGCTAAATCATCATTAGCAGATTTTATGATCGCCGCGACCGTAGTGTTGGCCATATCGAGGACAGTCGAGTTGAACGTGAGGTCCTCCCCTGACGTCGAAGTAAACGCTACATCCGGTGTTATCGGACGCGGGAGAAACCAGTTACTGCCAAGGTCGAAGAAGCATCGGTCGGACCAGTTGCACGAGGTCAGGAAGAGAATAAGGAGGAGGATGGAGCAGTACACGCATGGCCGATTGAGGAAGTACGTGCAGATAAAGAAGAGGAATATGAAAGCAGGCGAGGCGTTGGTCGGGATGAATAGGAGAGGAAGCCAACTGCATTCAGGCATGATGGTTAGTTTTCTTGTGTCTGGAAGTGAAGAGTGGTGGGCATACTACCTGCGAAGACAAAACATGCTGGGCGATAAATTATGCGATGGATGAAGGTATCATGTGGCGTTCGATTGTCTAGGAGACAGAGGATGTTTAATCGTGGTGTATTGCGCGCGGGCGCATGAGGGTTTGTTGAAAGGCTGAGACTGGAGACTGGAGACTGGAGACTCGGGAGGAGGATTTGGTGGCGGTTTAAAGGTGTTACGTCGTTTTGGAGGGTGATGAATGGGGGTGATGCTGTATTGGGTTTAGTGTCTTGTTGAGGCTCTGGGTTAGGTATTGATATCATGGGATTGGCTGCGCTAGAGTGAAGACTGAGAAGGAAAGATATTTGATGTTGTATTGGTGTTTGCCCTTTTATGTTGTAGATGGTGAAGTTATATTTGTTTTCGTCCTTCCCGTCCTAGATTGAGTTGTTTGTGGCTGGGCGGTTATTTTCCGAGGGTGTATAAGTGCACTCAATACGGAGTACTGAAGATAGCGTTTAATACTGACACTGCGCTATTGTTTTTGTTTACTTTTTAACCCTTATCAGATGATAAATAATGAAATCTTTTTGCTATTGTGGGATTTTTGCATGTTGCGCCAAGTAGCCGTCACAGTCCAGATATGCAACTCGTTGGAAGTCTTGATTAAGTTTCCGAGATATGTCCAAAACCTAAGCGCCTAGTGGGAATAACCACAATTCGTCCCTGGATGACCATCATCAAACTGGGGGATCATTTACGCTTGTGGAACTGCTAGATTCATGATTATGTAATGAAAAGTCGAGGCCATCGAAGATCTCAAGGATGTCGTCTTGGCAAAGAAAAGAAAAGAAAGGCTGGTCTCAGAAATTCTTCAACAATGTTGGGACTCACTCAGACAGCAGCAGCAACAAACTGGCCCGCAGCTGCATATGCAAAAGCCAGGATGTCAAGTTCTTTCAGGCTCGAACAGAGTCTCGGGCTGCTTTACTTTACTTTGGTTTATGAGTCACCAATAATGTACATGTCTCTGAGATCTGTATTCATTGCCTTGGCCAATAGAACTTGAAGAGGCGGTGACTTTGACAGCTGGCAGTCTGGGCGCTACCTTACCTTGCCGAACTGGTTCTTTCATATCCATGTCTGTATGTATCAGAGCTGAGAGAGCTTTATATTGCATCAGCCACTTTTGAGATTCGAAGCTATTGATAGAAGTATGTTTGATACTCGATAAAAAGAACAGACTTTATAATATATGCTTGTTTTTCATGTAATGTTGGTAAAATGAGACAGTCAACGGCATCATCCGCTATCTCCTCTCAGTTTGAGGTACCAGCAAATACAACACACAAACATCAACCAACCAGCCCCAGTCAACCACGTCACTCCTTCACTCCCTCCAGGTACTTTAGCTCTGTGCGTTACCTTGCAATCGGGGAATAGTGAGGTGGAAACATCCATCCCTCCCGTCACCTCAACATTACCTTGCCTTACCTTGGCTTGCCTTGCATTGGATTGCACTGCTTGTAGCATTGGGCAACGTGGGCTTCTGCACTGGCAATAGACTACAGCTTGGGCTCCAGCAGCAAAGGCAATCAGCTGGTTATCAATTCCATCGTTAACCGATCGAAAACATATTGCGCAAAGCTGTTTCCTGAGGCCGCCCCAAACACTAGTAAAGGCGCACAGATAATTGCTTGGGATCACCTTGGTTGCTTTCCCACACAAACTTCACCTCTCACTGACTTTTTAGCTCATCAGCTTAGAGTGAGGTACCGTACCACTGCGGCACTGCCGTTACCGCTACTGCTTCTGCCACCGCTACCAGCCACTGATTTGCTATCTGGTCTGCTCTACCTTTGCATTGCCTTACTTCACCGTCATCATCATCGGTTTCGCGACTTTTGTTTTTTTCTCCCCCACGTCAACCACCTTTTTTATCTTCATCCTCAACTACATCTCATCATTGAAAAAGATTAAAAGATAGAATCGCATCTACTCATTTCTATTCTATCATCTTGATCTCTTTTCCTTCTTTTTCCCTCCCTCGTCGTCCCCTTTCAATCTTCCTCTTGGCGTCCTCTCGGAATCTGTTCGGCCCGTTTGCTTTTGCTTTCGTCCCGCTCTCCGTTTCCATTTGGGTTCGCCCATTTTTTGTCGCTCTCTGAATCATCCACATTCAGAAAAAAACACAGCCCAACAATAATCTCGCGGTAGCTCTTCTCGAGTCCGCAACCGCTCCCGCTACCCTAGGCTTGTCGCCATGGACAATCTCGACATGCCGCCGGCCCCTACGCCGCCTGTCAATAACATGAGCATGCCTTCCAATAACTCGGATCGCACCGCTAATCTGCTGAACTTGCTCAAGTTCAGCGGTTCAGGTGGCTCGCAGCTGCAGAGCCAAGCTGCTCACAATCGGGCCCAGGCTCACATTCAGCAGCAGACCCAGCAGCCTCAAGAGCAGCCGCAGGAACCTGGTTCTCCCCAGCAGATGCACCAGCAGTTGTCGGACCATCAGCTCCATCAATTCAACCAATTCCAGCAGCATGCTCAGCAAGGTCGAGGTATCATCCAGAGCCCTCTCCCTGCTCAGATTCACCAGCCTGCGCCTTCTTCTGCTGACCCGACTGGTCTCTTGGCCGCCCTTATGCGCGGCGCCCACGAACCGGAAGAGCCCAAGCAGACCCAGCAGCCGCACCCTCAGCAAGCCTTTGGCAACGGTTCTCCCCCGGCCGATACGCGCTCGTATCTGCTCAACTTGTTGAACCGCCCTAAGCCTAGCCAGGGCGACCAGCAGCAATCGGCTCTGACTGAGACTACGCGTTCCAACAACCTTACGCCTCAGTCTCCCGACCTGGCTCCCGCCGAGCCTGCTCGCTACTCTGGCAGCTATCAGCAGCAGTACCCCCAGCAGCATGGCAGCCAGTACTCGAATCAGCAGCATCGCCAAGCCGATTCCTACGCAGGATCGCACGCATCCGACTCCTTCCACCATGTTTCGCAGGATCAGACTGACACCTCGGCTCTTTTCCAGCAACTCTTGGGAAACCTTGCTCAGTCCTCTCCTCATAGCCAGAGCCATAGTCAGAGCCACATGGCTCAGTCGCCACCAGCTCTGCCTTTCCAGATTCTGAAGAAGGACTCGCCCGCTGCTTCCCAGCATTCTCACCACTCCCATCACTCCCACCGCCATGACCACTCGGTTGGTGCTGGCAGTGACCGAGCTGCTCTTCCCAACTCTCCTCACCAGATCCGCCGAAAGGCAACCCGAACCGCGTCTCTGCAGTCACACCCTTCGGTGAAGCAGGGTACTCCTCCGACCTCCGAATTCGACAACTACAATTCGACCGCCAAGGAGACCGTCGCAGAGGCCATCGAGGACATTGCCGAGCAGGCTGATCATGAAGCCCGGGAGGCACTTGAGCGCGCGGAGCACGAACGGGCCCAGGCTGAAATCGCCGAGGACCTTGACGATATGCTCAACGCCAAGTCTGAGAAGGAATTCGAGGACAGTGCTCACATTGCCGCCCAGGCTATCCAAGCTGAGCTTGACCGCAGCGAGAATGAGGGAGTTCTCGAGGACGCCCTCCCGCACGATGTCGCCGAGACTGTTCGCGAAATTGTTGACGAGGCCGCCCAGGGTGTTGCTGAGAGCTGGGAGAGCGCTGACCAGGACGAGATCGTCGTTATTGAAGAGAAGGAGACCCCGCCTGTCAAGGTGTTTAACTTCCCCATGAAGCCGTGGATCTCTATTACTCTCCAGGAAGAGGGCACCGACCCACGACCCTTGTTCCGCGATGAGACTATCATGGACATTGCTCGACTCAAGAAGGAGTTTGATCAGATTGATCGAAACCTTTACACCGCCACTGAGAACTACATGGCCTATGGCATGTCCAAGCAAGGTGGTCTGCGTGTTATTCGACAGGAGGATGGCAAGGATGCCAAGATTTTCACCGACACCAAGGACCGTATCTTCAACGTTGCCATGTCCGTTACACCAACTGACCACGACGGCGCTCACCGTGAGGCCATCATCGGTACTGGCATTAGCGGCACCGTTTACTGGGTTCAGATTCGTGATGGCGACAAGGATCACATTGAAGATGCCCACATGGAGCAGTATGGCTTTGCCCTACCTCCCATGAGCTCCCAGGAGGGTGATGCCCCTGGTGGTGTTCTCAAGACCCGTGCCCGCACCTCTACAATTCACCCCGAGTACTTTGCCGTCGGTCGCGGCAAGTCTATCAACCTCATCTGGCCCTCGTACATCCTTCAGAACAACCTGTTCAAGCCTGGCCACGACCGCGTTGTCGACACCGAAACCCTTGCCAAGCAGTGCTCCTTGAAGATCAACACTGGTAAGGCCGGCAAGGACTTCACCTTCAGTCAGGACGACTCTGTTATCGTCTCTCTTGATAAGTCTGGCCGGGTCAAGTTCTGGGATGTTCGAGACCTGACCGCTGTCAAGGAGGGCTCCGACCCGCGTGCTCCCATGCCCGCCGAGACCAACCTCGAGGTCAAGGAGCCCCTGATGACACTTGCCACCACACCTGAAGGTGAGAAGGCTTGGCCCACTTCGGTTCTTCTTCTCGACAAGCAGCGACCTTACCAGAAGCGATGTGCTCTGCGATACATGATTGTTGGAATGAAGCAGAACCACACTTTGCAACTTTGGGATCTTGCTCTCGGCAAGCCCGTGCAGGAGTTCAACCTCCCCCACAGCAAGGAGTCAGATGCTGTCTGTAGTGTCATGTACCACTCAGCCACAGGCATGATTGTTATTGGCCACCCCACGCGCAACTCGATCTACTTTGCGCACTTGTCCGCACCCAAGTACAACCTCAAGAGTGTCTCTCAGGCCGAGTATATCCAGCGACTGATTGCTCAGGACTCTTCCATCCCCCAGCCGGATAGTACCGCTGTCATTAGTGGTGTTCGTGAGTACTCGTTCGCTAACCGGGGAATTCTGCGAAGTCTTGACATTCTTGGCACTCCTGCCATGGTTCAAGATGCCGACGAGCCCACCCTCTTTGAGCTGTACGCCATGCATTCCAAGGGTGTTGCATGCCTCCTTGTCAAGCAGACTGAGCTCGGATGGTCTAAGGACAACAAGGTTCTTGATGGTGTTGATGCCGTTGCTCAGGGCGTCGTCACTGTTTCGAAGCTCAAGGCTCCTCAGCCCGCCGAGGTACCTACCCCAGCCAGCAATGGAGACGCCGTTGTCCGTGTCGTTAACCGCGGTGCGAACAAGGAGAACGTCCAGCCCACCCCAGGAGCCCAAGCCGAGTCTAGCCAGCGTGGACTCGAATCGACTACTCCAGCCAAGGCCAAGAGTGAGCCGAAGGAGGCTGAAACGCCTGTTCAATCCGCCAAGGAGTCTCAGTCGGAGAAGCCTGAGCGCAAGTCACGAAAGAAGAAGAACGCTGCCAACCAGGGTGATACAGCTACTAACGGTGCTGCACCTCGCGCTGGCAATAAGGATGCCAAGACCGCGAACAACACCTCCACACCTGCTGTGTCTAGTGAGGCTTTGGATGCCGCCATTTCTGGACTCGAGTCTCGTCTCACCGTGAGTGTTGGCGAGACCCTCAAGTCATCGTTCAAGAACCTCCACGGCAAGATTGATGATGACATCCGCGTCCGTGACGAGAACTTCAATCAGCACCAGCTTAAACTCCTTGATATGGTTTCGGAGGTGTTGAACGAAAACACTCAGAAAGTCCTGGAGGCTCTGATCCACCACCAGTTCACTGAGCTCGTCATTCCTGCCATTGGCGATAAGGCTGGCGCCGCAGTTACCGATCTTCTCGACAACAAGCTGCAGCCTCATCTTACTTCTACCGTGCAGAAGGAGATCCAGAGCTCTCTTCCTCATGCTCTCAACCGATCCCTGCGCTCTGGCGATTTCATCAAGGCCATCTCCGACCGTGTTGGGAACTCAGTTGCTACGGGCGTTCAGCAGGAAGTTCTTGCGACACTGACTCAGCGACTCACCCCGACGTTCACTAACATTGCAACTCAGGCGTCGCAGCGTGTCGCAGGCGAGCTTCACCAGCAGTATCATGATCAATTTGAGTACATGAAGGCTCAGCACGCTTCCGATACCGCCAAGATCGACCAGCTCCTATCGCATGTCACTCGTCTGTCGGAAATGGTCACAACCATGTCTGCCTCTCAGGCAGCGCTCCAGGCCGACTTCCTCAAGTTCAAGCAGCAGCCTGTCCATGAACTTTCCGGTATCCCCCAGAACGTTGGACATGGCCAGAACATGCCCCATCACGGCTATGCCAGCTCTAACCAGCATCACCCTCAGGCTAGCCACGCTGGTAGCTACCACCCCAGTCAAGCTCCGAGCCAGGCCGCCAGCCAGGCCCAGCAGTATATGGGGAGCCCCCAGTACCTTCGTGGTTCTCAGCAATTGAACAGCCCTCAAGCGTCACAGCAGGCTTCTGACTACGTCGCTCCCGCCTCCAGCGTCAGCGCCCTTGCTGGTGCCTACGCCAACCAGCGTAATCAGACAGAGCCCGAGGCTGATCACGACTTGATGCAGCGCATCAGAATTGTTGAGCAGGCCATTCAAGAGGGCCGCTACCAGGACGCCATGATCCAGTGGATCCAGAGTGGACGTGAGGAAGAGATCTTCCGCCGTTGCCTCAGTCGCTTTCCCCCTACCAAGTTCGAGAATCTTCCACCCTTGATGTTGCTTGTTGTTATTGCCACAATCTCCAAGGATCTGAAGCCCAACGCTCGTCTCAAGGAGGAGGTCGAATGGATTGAAATGGCTCTTCGAGCCTTTGCTGAAAACCTTCCTGCTTTTGTAAGTCCTCATTCGATAATCGATAACGAGTCTCAACTAACGTGTTATAGGAATGGGAACAACAGGGTGCTCGCGATGTGATCAAGAGTACGACTCAGACCATGCAGCTCCTTATTGGACGTATCCAGCCTCTCATCGGTGGCATCCAGGATGGCTTCCCCACGGATCCTTTCCTGGCCAACCTCGAGAGAGCCAAGCTTGAATGGATTATTCGAACATCGGAGCACGTGCTTGACACGTTCGGTGCCCCTCGACGCTACGAGTAATTGAGGGCTGTTTGTGTACAGCATAGAAATGTGGAGGAATGTGATAGTCGATGGCCATTCGGCAATCAACCTTTTGACTTGTCTAACGAAGTGGTCTGCGGAAACGTAGACCTTTGACGTGGGCTAGAGGTTGCAACAGCAACGGTGTAAATGACGCTGGGAAGGGAGCAATTCGGAAGCATTCACGGTTTGTGAATACGACAAAAAAGACATAAGATACATGTGCATTATCAGGAAGTTACAGATGTTTACGGCCTCGGGTCATGGTAATGTTTTTTTTGCCAGCCTGGATTTGGGATCATGTTGCGGGCGTGCGAAACCTTTTAACGTGCATTGGAGGTAATCGGTTTACTTTTGGTGCTTTGACTCGTTTTATTTCTCTTCTTCTCTTTTACTTTAGTTCATTTCAAATCATTTCACTTCTAATTTGGGATGGAAATGCTATGATACCCCGGAGAAAGGGGGGGAGGGACAGGATGGTGCGATGGCGGAGGTCCCCAATGACGAAATGGGGGAGCGGAGAGAGAAGACGATGTCTTGTTCTTCTTCCTCTTTGGTCTAGTTTTGATAATTTAATGTTTGAGTTGATACGGATACTGCATGATTCATGTCTAATTGAGTGAGATATGACTCTGTTTAATGGATCTCAAGATAGGTGCTTTCGGAGTGAGCCCATCAGGGCCAAGCCGATATATGAACAAGTCACTTGTCAATATAATCTCAGACGCAGTGTTATGGAGAAATATGATCACTACATCGCCATTAATCAATGAACGAGAACGAGAACAAAGAACGAAGAACGACTAGCGAGACGTATATGGATGGATAAAAGTGATGATCCTTGTAGACACCGGAACGTACGGATATTAATGGTGATGACAAGCTGCATGTTCTCGCCTCTCGGCAGACAAACTGGCGCCGTTAGTTAAGCCTTTAAGGTCAGACAAGCTTTTTTTAACGTGTATCAGATCAGCCCTAGAAAAAGGGGCAGACTCTGGGCGGGATCTGTGGTTCGATGTGATGCTATAATGCATTTGATCCTGACTCTTGTAATGGTCGAATAATATTAAGCTACACATGATCACCGGCAGAATTTATATTGGTTCCATTGAACAGTGGTGAGCCTCATGTCTATATCTTGGATAATAGCATGTTGGTGATGAGATCATAGTGTTAGTCGTGCCATATCAGATCATACCAAGCTCCCAGTCTCCATATACCTCGGTTTCCTCCCACAAACTCCATTTTCTTCAACTCCGATCAGAGGAAGTGAAGCTCCGGCCCCAAAACCTCCGCCTCTTCCGGATTTCGGACACGGGAAAGCATAGAGGATCTCGGGGTGGTAATCTAGACCGAACCGCCGGGATTTCTATCTCAAACGGAGAAGATTCGACAACAAATCACGATAGTATATACTTGACGTCAAGGAAACAAGCTTTTTCTCACAACGTCTTCTCCACGGTAATTGTAATTTCACTGCCCATGTTGGGTTCAGTGTAACCCTTCTCTGTGTTGATCGCGTGCAAATTCACACTTGGCAACACGTAACGCTGGGAGATATGTGCCGCTGTAGTCACTCAACAGCTAAGATTGGTGTTTGAGTACATTAAGCTTCAAGGGTAATATGCTGGGAATAAGATAGATACAGCTGTGTTGGTTAAGCTTATTGCACTGTACCCGCATGGGATGGCTGAGGTGAGCTTATGGTCCTGCGGTCTCAGCCACTGCAACACGTCGTGTCCGTGGGATTGTTGTACTCCGTAACGCTTGGAGTATTTATATTGAAGATTTGGGCGAGTTAGATGTTATAAAGTCCGACGGCATCCGCGGAGGCTTTGGACTTGGAGGTTAGGATAGAATAGTATCCACAGATTTGGAGAACAGGGGGGGTTCTTGATCAGACGGTTATTTTTACTGTGAGAGCAGGGATATTCTGCTGCATGTGAAGTCTTGAGACGCCTATAGAATAGAATAGCACAGCTTCAAATGGTCAAGCGCCGGGTGTGATTAGAGTAGCATCGGTATTTCTGTTCCTATTCTCCGATGGCAGTGACATGCAATGCAATCATTCATTCAATATTTGGCTGTGTCTTGTGCTTTATTCCCTGTTTGGTACCACCCCTCAATAAGTTTTCCTTGTTCGTGCAACTTTACCTTGTCTTTTCTATGCTTGGCTTGCAGATTTGTTTCTTTTATTGTCTGCCTACTTATATCTAGGACTTTTACTTTATCTTATTTGCCCTTAAATCCTTCTTCCTTTCCCTTTTCTGGATAGATCTTGATGGGTAGTTTACATCAATCACCCTCTTTTATAGACGCAGTATTCATTCATCATTATCATATATAATTGGGTTTATTATCTTGTTTTCTTTCAATTCTATTGCTTTTGCTTATCGCAATCATGGTTGTACCTTCAAAGAACGTGGTCGAACCAGTGTGTAAGTCAACACTACGCCAAAAGCTACATCTCACTCACACCTCCAGTCATCGTCTTCGCCTTCGCTGTAGGATGTCTTATCAACAGACGACGAGACACTCAAGTCACGTACAACGAATCTCTAGACGATGTTGAAGACCAACGATACGTCGACTCGCCTCCTCTGAAGCCCACTCTCCTCCAACACATCGAGCGCCCAGTTCGCAAGGCTCCCAACTTCTTCTTTGTTCTACTATCTCGCTTCTTCAATGCGTTTCCGTTCTTGATAGAGATTTGGTACTGGAACTTGACATACTGGTACATCTCTCATCACGATGATTTATACATATATACTGATGGTTGTAGGATCTACCAAGGCCTTCGGGCAGTATCAGCCAGAGCAATCGCAGGCAACGAACCAATCTTCACCCGCGCCCGAGACCACGCCCTTCAAATCCTAACTCTAGAATCCTTCTTCGGCCTCGATATCGAACAATACTTCCAGTCTTACATAATGAACCAGCAACCGTGGCTCATGCCCATCCTCGCAAAGATATACTACTCCCACATCAGCATTGGCATCCTGTTCCTCATCTATATCTACACATATCTCCCAGCCCCGACCTTTCAACGCATCCGTCGTACAATCGCCGTCGATAACGCTATTGCTTTCGTCATCGTGACGCTCTGGCGATGCTCGCCTCCGCGATTACTACCGCAGCAATATGGCTTCGTTGATGTTCTGCATAGCAAAGCTGGGGGTGCTAATGTCTGGAACAATAATCGGTTTCAGTTAACTATCGCTGCGATGCCGAGTTTACATTTTGGAACATCGCTTTTCTTTGCAATTTGCATGTGTCGATTCTCTCCGCATCGGTTTATGCGTATCCTCGCTCCTCTATGGCCGACGGCTATGCTTATTACTATTGTCGCTACTGCTAATCACTTCCTCACGGATGCTTTTATCGGGGCTCTGGTTCCGTTGTTGGGATGGCGCATTAACCGTGTTGTCCTTGTTCTTAAGCCGATTCAGGATTATATCTTTGCGCCGATGATCAACAGGCTGGACCTGGTCGATTCCGATGTGCGAGTTGTTCCAAAGACTTTGTAATTATGATATAGAACAGGAGCATTTTCTGGTACATGCACGAATAAGCAGGATTAGGTGCTGGGTTTGTACATTACAAGAAGAGGCTTCACTTCTGGGTTCATGGGTTTTCTAGACACCAGGCAATGCAATGATAATTATAATGAGACATCGACACAACTCTCTAACCAGAAGTTGGTTATGTATGTGTCTTTGTGTCAGACTATACTCCCAAGTCGTCTTGGTGTTACATCAGACAATAACCAGACCAAAAAAGAATGAACACGATATCAACATAACGTAACACAAATGACACTCACTTATATCAAGCATCTATCTATCTCATAATCCGTGTAGACTCTCTACTCTATTCCTTCTTCGAAACCCTCACAACAACCTTTCCAAAATGCTGCCCACTGCTCAAAAACTCCAACGCCTTATTCGCCTCCTCAAACCCAAACACCTTGCTCACAACAGGGTGAATAGAATGCCTCTCATAAAACGCCACCATCTCCTCAAACCGATCCTTCGGCCCGTTCAGAATCCCCTTGAGCGTCACGTTCCTCCTCAGAGCGAGCACATTCACACCCACCTGTCCGCTAGTGTCCTGCTCCTCCTCCTTGCCGGCGAGATACCCCACGCAGTTGATCAGCCCGCCAAAGGCTACAGAGTCGAATGACTTGCGTAGTGTTCGCGCACCGCCCGTCTCAAAGATGATGTCCGCGCCGTGGTTTGCTGTCGCCTTCATCACGGGCTCTTGCCACTCCCAGTGCGTGCGGTAATTAATCCCCGTGTCGGCGCCGAGATCCTTCTTTGCGCGCTCGAGCTTATCGTCGGATGAAGAAGTGATTATGACGTTTAGACCAGCTGCTTTGGCGATCTGCAGCCCCGCAATCGCTACACCACCCGTGCCCTGCAGAAGAACAGTTTCCATCTTCTTAGCACCGTCAGCAGGTTGGCCGAGCGGTCGTATGCCGTTGATGCACATCCAGGCTGTCACTGCTGCGATGGGGAGACACGCTGCTTCTTCGTCGGAGAGATAATCGGGCACAGGGACGAGAGCATCGGCTGAGAAGCAACGATATTCTGTTAGGACGCCCGGAAGAGGGAGACCCAAACCGGAGGCCATGTCTTTCTCTGTGACTTGGCCTGTGAGATGCGTCTGGTTAAAGATGGACATGACGCGAGCGCCGACTTTGAGTTTTGGCGATGAGCTCTGAATTATAGTGCCGCACATGTCGGAGCAAGGCACCAGAGCGCCTGTGTCTTGGATAGAAGCATGGTGGTTATAATCACCGTTGATAACTTGCAACAGTCAGCATCACTCCCCCTTTTCCATGTCAGGAACAACGTACCTTCAGTATCGCGATAATTCAACCCAACAGCAAGAACCTTGACCAAAACCTCTCCCTCCTTCGGCTTGGGGACTTCACCCTCCCCAAAAGTAAGCTTATCAAGGCCATCCTGTGCCGTAGTCCACTGTCTATTCTTCTCAGGCGCCGGCATATTTTCGTCCTTTGATTTTCCAAACGGTAGGTATGAAGAGATAAAGCTCGCCATGATGAAAATATATAGAAAATGGGTATAAATACGATGAACAAACGACGTCAACTATCAGTCAATGCTTCTCTTACAAGTGGAGATGACGTCGCTTTTGGTGGATGAGGTTTCAAGGTGGTCGTCCTATCAGAGGAAAGGACTAGATCGTTTCAGGTATCGACGCCCGTGATGTAGAAATGTCTTAATAATCAAGTCTTGTTGATGCTCGGCGAAACGTTATGAGTTGCATCACACGAGTTGAACTTTTTCGATACAGGTTGAGTAAGAGTTGAAGATGAGTAGATGCTCGAGTTTTAAAGATGTGGGTCTCGATGATGCGTTGTTGAAAAGTTACTCTCATCATGCGTGGTCAAACATTGGGTGGTATACATATATACAACACATCACATCACATCACTACTTAATCAGAACACTCTGTTCGCAAGGCATATCTCATCTCTCTTTGGCTCTCTCTGCTTGTTCTCTTATTCGTGTTACAACTTCCTCAGAGACATCTCTCTCCAGTCAACGATAAGTAGCCAAATAGCCCACACGCGTCCCATGCCAACACCCATCTCTAACTCTCCTTGAGTCACCGCGACCAGGCAGATCAAGAATTAATCAAGTGAGATATCAGAATAACACCACTCCCATCCATCCGTGCATGAAAAATAAATAAAAAATAAAAATAAAAATAAAAAACGGATAAACAGAAACTGTAACATAACCATGAACCAAGACAATTCAACTGTAATGCAGATAACCAGATATTGTAACTTTTTTCTTTTCCTTCCAACGGGGCCGGGCCTTCGACTCAAAATAGCACCCATATTCTTTGCACTCGTCAATCCATCGGCCCCTTTCAGTGCCCCTTGGTCCAAAAGCCGGACTCGGGCGTCTCCAGTTGTGTCGTCTTCATCGTCGCGGTCATGCCAGGAACAGCGCCTAGACAGAAATTATTTGATTTGATTTGGTGGGTATAGTAGTAGGTTGTAAGTCGCCGAGGCAACCCCTCCCGTTTGCTGACGCTGAACAGCCTGATGAGGAGAAGCCGGTATAGCTGTCTAGACGTAACGTCGTAAAAGCGTCATAATCGTCAAGTGGTGGTGGTGATAGTGGTCGTAGGTCTTGTCGGGGGTACGTACGTCCTTGAGGGTATTCCAGGTTATGCGTGCGTGCATGCGTGCGTGCTGCCAAGTGCTTCTGTCTGTAGTCTGTGACCTTGTACATCTTTGGTTGCCCAGTTGTGTCGAAAACATTTGTGTATCCAGATATCCTATCCCATGCTCTCTCTCATCGGTAACTGTCATCAAGGCGGCCAGGCCACACGCACACTTCCTTAGGCCACTGTCGTCCCCCACAATCTTCAAAAGTCATAAAACCGTTCCCACGTAAACTATATGCAATGGGGTTCAACAAGACAAGTGAAATTCCTGCCATCACTTCCCCAGGTATGTCGGTATTACAAGTCATAAAAGCAAATACGATGCAAAATTTCAATGCGTCGTGGTCATTGTCGTTAATCCGTAATGATACGCGCAGTTGTAGTCGGCGCCTGGCATGCAGGTCGTCGAGGCCTAACCCGTCAAGGGGTGGCCAAGGAATCACACTCAGTGATATCGCGAAGCGTTGGTTGAGCTTGAACCGACGCGAGCTCCATTGTCGGACGAGTCTATCTTGAGTTAGCCAGTGTTCAATCGTTCCATGTCTCGGTTGACATACCACCACTGCCGCGCGTGGCGTGGCCATTAGCTCGTCGCCCAGCAAATCCGGCATTGGTCTCCCACTCAGGTCCGCGAGGCTGTCGCTCAGGTGCTCCCTTAGAGCTGTTACCGGGGCGCTGGCTGCCAATAGCGCCAGGGGTGCTTCGCGCCTGGTTCTGCATGGAGCTGGAGTCGTAGCCCAAGTTCAGGCTGTTGAGGCTGCTCAGAAGAGCAGAATCATTCTTGGGTCCAGGAGTACCAGAGTTGCCGGAGTGGCCAGAAGGTGACATGGCACCTCCCATGTAGTCACCGAAGCGAGCAGCAGTCGAGCTACCACCCATGTTGTTCATTCCCGATGGGGCGAGGTAGCTAGAGGAAGCCTGCGAAGGGCTAGGGGTGAAGGATCGCAGATCAGCAAAGCTCTTGGCGGCTCGAAGGTTGTTGGGGATGCCGTTGCCTTCAGGGCTTCCGGGGAGCTCGATGGTGGGACCCTGTCGACCCATCATGTGGGAGTAGTTGCTGCTGGCAGCTCGTGTCTCACGGTCAGCGGCAAAATCAAATGTAGCAGCCCGGCTGAGGCCACGCTTATGCATGTCCAGGTTGGTGCCTGGCTGACTGTGGATGTGGGCGGTGGGTGACGGCTGTTGTCGCTTCAGTACCGTAAGCTGGCGCGATTCGCCATCGCCCATAGACTGGTGCTCAAGGCCCATGTTGTGTGCGAGAATATGGATGGATCGTCGATGCTCGGGAGCGATACCGGCAGGGAAGACCAGGATTTCCTGGGAATCGTCACGACGGAACATGACCAATTCAGTGTAGAACTGGAGAGTCTGGGGGTCGTTCAAATCAACATCGCCTGGCATGGGCAGTGCGGGAGACTGAACACGAGATGTCTCGAGCATGCCGAGGTGCGATGGTCCCCTAGCTTGAGACTGTGAGAGACTGCCGAGTGACTGGATAGAGCTTTGCTGGTGAAGCATGGGAGCACGGTGCTGCTCCTCAAGTTGACCTCGTCGCTCTCGCTTCTCACGTTCAATTCTCTCCCTCTCAGCCTCAGGGAGCATCTTCTTATACTCGACGCGCAACTTACGGCCATGGACATCCATACCGTTCATCGCCTCAATCACCATGCGTGTATCCTCGGCAGACTGGAAATTCGCGAAAGCCAGACCTCTGAAGACGCCATTGTCGAAATGGTAGTTGAAGGCATATGGCTGAGGGAGGTGCATCTCAAGCATGATAGAAGCCAGAGTCTCTTTTCGAACGGCAAAAGGGATGTTCTTAATAACAATAGCTGTAGGGATAAGCTGGTCGGCGTCTGAGGTGTTTGATCGAAGATCAGTGGGAGAGCCGTGAGATCCGGGGTGCTCAACACGGAGACCACCATTTGACATGGGGTTGTTATTCATGCCTCCTTGGTAGGGTTGAAGACCTCCATGGTTGCCATGAATACCAATAGCGTTGTGATCGGTCCAGTTCTGTTTCTGATCAGACATAGTCATACAAATTTTCCGTATGTACATACCTGGGGAAGAGCGGCTCGTCGGTTCACGTTTCGTTGTCGCCCAGGGCCATTCACGGCACCGTTAACTGTGGCGACTCCAGATGTGTTGTAGTTCCAAGCTTGACCATTATCCAGCATGTAGCCCTGCATGCCAGCCATGTTCTCCATACCACGGTGGTTGTACCCACTTCCGATCCTGTCGGCAGGGTAGAGGGCGGAGGAGCCTAGAGGAGCATCAAAAGGGCGTTGGGACTGGCGAGGTAGCGAGAGGCCAGCGAAACCACCGGCTGTAGCATAGTTCTGTCTCGAGTTCGGGGAGCGATTGGTTGATGTACCATAGTCAAGGTAACCCATGTCGTGCGGTTGCTGCGACATTGTGATGACGGGATCCAGCTTGGCAAATAGCTGCTGTTTTTACCCAGCAGTCGACTTCACCTGCTTTTCTTGAGGGTTTATATGAAGCTGACACGTACAGAATTTGTAGTGTGTCAGGAATGCGGACGCGAGGGGGTATCGGGGGATGCGTAACAAGCACTTAAAAATGCGGCATCAAATCGTTGGCTCGTGGGTCTCGGTCGTGAAAGCGGTGTAGCTAAGTAAAGTTGAGGGTACCAGGCGCAGAAGAACCGTCTGTCTATAAAGTGCTCAAGAAGAGTCGGGTGAAACAAGGTTCGGGGGTTCCGCCTCAGGGTCAATGACCACAAAAGTTTGTTCCGTCAGGTGTAGCGAGATGCCTAAAACAAGATTGAGGCCTCGGGCAACAAATGCGCGAAGCTTAAAACGAAGGCGCTGCGAGGTCCTGTGTGGCGACAAAGGCGCACAAATACAGCCAGCACAACGAAGGAGGCCGAATGAACCAGATTCCTAGATTCAAAGGTCTGGCAAAAATGGCGGAGTAACGTCAAAGAGCGTTACTTAATGGTCGCAGTTCGATGTTTCTGGGGAGCCAAGATAGGCGGATGACCCTGGGAACCAGCGACGTCTCAAAAGTAGCTAATAAAAAGACTACTGATGAGCAAGAAATAGTCGCGCGAAAGGGGGAATTGGATTCGCGCGATGGCCTCGTCTCCTCGTTGGTGCAAAAAAGGTCGAATGGAGGTTTTCGTAGACGTAAGGGCTGTTGGGTGTAGACGAACCAAATTGCGAATGACGGAGGAGTAATCAAGCGAGGGAGACGAGACGAGACGAGAGGGGGAAGAAGGAAGAGAAGAAGAGGTCGACTAAAAATCGGGGGAGGAGAGGGGAAGGAGGAGGAGGAGGATAAATGATGAGGTTTAAGAGAGAGGGAGGTCAGAGGTAGAAAAGGGGACGGACGGGGAGGAAAAAAGATGGAACAAGTCCCAGTTAGCAAAATGTCCGGGACGTTCTCAGAGATGGATGGATGATCTGGAACGGGAAAACGGCGGACGGGAGACGGGAGACGGGGGTGTTGTAACCAAAGAAAGAGAGAGGATTGATTCGATTGATTGAGAAGGGGATCAATTAGTTAGGTGTCGGGTGGATGTGGTTGGGGAGGTGACAGCGGACGGCGAATAGTTTCCCGTCAAGTTTCCCTTCCAATCCCTTCAGGTTTCCTCTCTAGCTTTAGGTTCCTCTCAGGTTCTGTCCTGACTCTTCAGCAGTCACAGCACCATAGAGGGGCTCTTATTTTTTCTCCCTCTTTTGCCCTGTCCTGGGGATCCATGAACGAACGAGGTGGGATGGGGGCGGCGTCGTTAGGACAGTGCCTACCTACACTGTGATGAGCCACCACCTGAGAAGAACTGAACACCAACACCCCCAAGCCCGGCGCAAATTGGTGGGGTTTTCAGCGCAGTTCAATTATTCTCCAGCTGTCAGAAGTCCACTGTGGAACCCCAGTATGCCCATCCCCTGAGATGCTCATCAAGGGGTTGTTCTGGGACCCCATGCATGAGGTGGCCCTTGAGATTTAACATTCCATTGTTCAAGATCCATCCATTCACTAATTGTCGGGTATCATTCATTCATTCAACGACTCCAACTTATTTAGTATCTAATTCGCTAGCAATACCGGTTAACTGTATTGTTAATGAAAGCCTTGCTACTTTTAAACAGTACCGTGTCTAATATTAGCCTTTCTCTTTTTCCCCTACTACACTTACTCTGAGTGAGTTAGATCGAAATGCACTTCTAAATTCTTAGCTCATGGTGGGGGCTTTGTAAAAAAAAAAAAATAAGTGATTGAGCCCGGGAACGAGGGGAGGCTGGCCGGCTTTCGTCAAGCCACCACTTTAACTAGGTTGGCCTTGATTTGAGATAGACAGTCGGCCTCTTGAAAGGCTGAGAGTACAAGAGGCTGACGGTATTGGATGTTTGATGCTGATGCTTTTGTGGAAAGGCTGCAGAATGACACCTCGTGATGGTTGTAGAGAAGCAAATCAGATGCTCTATCCCTGGAGGTCCAACTGTGGCAGATGCTCCAACAGTGCGAGCAACGTCATCCCGACACCGGTATCTCTTAGCTCAGGGTTCAGTGGACCGCATGTTATTGGGCACGCCCAATTGTGATGGGAGTTTGCTTTGTGTCTGTGGACATCAACGAGACGTGCATATGGATTGGATGTTTATTATGTCTGGAAAAAAATGCTGGAGCGACTTTTATGTTGTGCATACCGCTATGCATTCAGATCTGGTATTACGTGCATCGCCAGGTAACACCAGCTAATTCTTCAGAGGTATACTACTGCACCTATAGGTTACAAGCTCAAGCCTGTCAGCGTGTCGCATTTTTTCTTTACCAGTTCAGTTGGGTAGCAAGCAAATGACTCTCAGTCAAGACCTGACTCGATGTGATGCATGAACCTGCAATTGACTCAGTCGGGGTCACAGTTCAGCATAGGTAGGATAGGATATAATGTACGAACAAGGTAGGCTATGAAGCACAACCTCTGATCCTTTCAGCTTGTTGGGTAGCACTGTTCCAATACTTTCATTACCCAAGGGAAATAGGGGATGCAATGGATGGTGTGAGAAAAGAGTCGAGATGAGATTGTCATAGTCAGTCAGAGGCATCCAACTGTAACACTCACAGAGACGAGACAAGTCAGTCCCGCAGATCGATAGTCATTACCGGCGGAAAATCTTGGCTGGTATCGTATCTAACTGGCGTCTCATCTTGTAATTATTCTACTCCATCCTCCATCTCGCATCGTATCTTTAGCTCCCCTTTATGACACACCCGGCCGGCTTGCTCAGTGAAGCTCCCCGGATGATGCTAACCTAAGGTTGTCGTTAGCTACCTAGCTCATGCAGCGTAATCACCTCCCTCACACAGTCAAGTCACTCTCCATCATACAAGAGACAGACAGACAAGACAAAAGAGACAGAGACGAGGTGACATGGCATGTCTCTCTTCTCACTCCCTCTCTCGACTTGCACCGTCCGTGTTTCCAGGGGTTGCCAAGGGAGATTTGAGATGCCTCAATTAGAATGGCATGTTCATGCGGAAATTCGACTACTCTATTCTAGGTTTTTCTTCATCGTCAAAGCCACGTGCAATGATGCTGCTGCGGCTCTTTTCTTGACCCTGTCAGGTCTGTCTGCTGCCCTGCTTCTTCCATTAGTACGCGCTATGGTCTACCGCTTGTTTGTTGACAGACACTTTGGCCATCAAATGTCCGTAACTTTTTCCCTTTTATCCGAGCGTATGCATAACAGCACCTGACTTATCTCTACTACAAGCCAACAGCTGCTTTTCTTTTTTTGACTTTCATATAAACTAGCAGGACTCTCTGTCTCCTCGTCTATGGGCGGTACATGCGAGCGGCCCGTCGGACGGGAAGCCAATCAAGTGGTGGAGTACAAAAAGTACCTATGTAAGACATTCTAATGAATAATAAACTTTTGACAAAAACAAAAAGAGCCCGCAGAGAGGGAGGAAAAAGAAAATATGCATCACCTGGGAGACGCCAATCCTCACAATTCCCATTTTATACACGTCATTGCCCACAAGACAGGACACAAGACACAAGCCCATTCTTTTACGACAAACTCTAAACTGAACTGAACTGAACTTCGAAGAGGTGATAATATTTCCTGAACCCCCTTTTACTTCTACAGTGCTTCTTACTTTTTCCAAAACTCTGCCCCTCTTTGTTCGTTCCCAATGCCCATGACGAAGCCAGGGTCATCCTAACCCGCCCACCTGGGCCGATATCAGGGGACCAGCCTGATCTCAGGGGACTCCCCAGTCTTTGGGTCGTCGTTCGTGTCCCATGTCCGCAAGCCCTGGTACGGTACAGGAGAGACGAGCGAGGGGACCCGGGTCCCTGGAAATTGAGCGTTGATTAGCTGGAGGGGCTGAGTCTATGACCAATGAGCAACAGGACGACGAGCTTGTTCTCAGACCTTTTTTCCAGTTGAGCCTGCCTTTTGTATTGGTCTGTCGTATTGTTTATATCGAACTTGGGTGGATCACACTTCAAATGAAGCTCGTGTATGTCGCAGACCTACCTCATCTTTCAAGCAACGAGTGGTCAACAAAGCATGTCACCACAGACGGTAGTCATTGCTTGGCCCCTCGTCTCCTTTCTCTCTTGCTCGCCTGTCAAATTCGAGAAGCCTCACTAGCGCATCCTATTTCGCCTCGCCGCTGTCCCCTACCTACACACAAAAAAACAGAGGGTCTTTTTCTTCCCAAGGCATCCCAGCTTAGCCTCATCTCGCCGTCGCTCGGTTGTCCATTCCCCCGGAGATGGCGGCTCATAGATCACGCGGCCGACAGTCGACACCCCTGAACTCTCTTTTTTAAGATGAACGAACCCTCGTGAAAATGCTCTAGAAGCTCCGGCAGACGGATCTTCTCCCCGGGTCTGTTCTCTGTTGGTCTGTCCGCGCAAACACGCGGCGGCATCCTTTGTGAACCGATCTAAGGTAAGCATATATGATATCCATGTGGCATAAGATGTGCAATATTCTTGTAGATGAAGCTTGATTCTTGTCTACTAGTCATGATTTTGGCTGTCCAACCTTTTTGTTGCCCACCACTTTGTAAGAGCACGTGTCTCATTGAAACATGATGCACAAGAGTAAATACGGTCATGAGACGTCTTTGGCTACACCCACAGATTGCAAGTTGGCCCAGTTACGACGTTGAGATGTCTCATGCCCCGAGCCCTCCAGCAGGTTCAAGATTGATTGATGTCTTGATCCCATGTTTACAGTCACCAACCAGAAGTGAATGTTTCATCATTCAAGCCTAGTGGGGGATCGGCGTCAGCCGCTGCAACGCCCCATTTCCTTTTTCGCCATGAGATGAGCCTCACGGCTTTCTTCCATGATATCGCCACAATGACACTTGCCACTGCCTCATCGCGGATCAGAGACGACCTAAAGACTTGGTGAATGAGAGGTAAGGTCAGGCACCAACGCGACACAGGATCTGGCGCTAGATCTACAGTACCGTGGAAATCATTCCCAAAGTGCCATTCTATCGGCATCCAATATGCAGGCCTCCGCCCTCGCCTCTTGCCCGCAGCTATGGCTGCAGCTGCAGCATGCAGCTCGACTCGCCTACTCACCACTGACCACTCACACTCAGCTCTCAACTCGCCTCTTTTCGCTGATACTACGGAGCTATTCCCGGATCTGTTGAAGCGACGTTGACAAGGGTAAGTAAGAAAACTTACTGGTAAATGACAAAAAGACGTAGGGTAACTTTGGATAAACCTACTAGATTTAGTATATTGGTTATTTTTGGTACCTGAGCTAAGCGTCCGATGCGTTCCTGCTCCCTGAGATCTAGTGTCGCCCATCAGTCGCTTTCACTTCAATTTTAACATCTTGATTTCTTTAATTCTCCGAAGCTTCGTCTTGTAAATATTGATAACTTGTTGTGGTTGGAGACCGCTAAATAGGATAATAGTGGTTCAACGTGTGATGTCCGATTGTTCATATAACCGACATCTGTAGGTAGTACAATGCATGGCATGATCTGACTATGTCCCCTCTAGTAACTGGCATTTGCACGTCGTCGTCCTCACCCTCATTCTCGCCTGACGAGATTGTTCATGTAATGAGATTCGAATGGACATTCATATACTCTTTTTACTTTCACAGGCCAAGTGAGCTGTGATGCTTCAGCTACGAGCCAATCACTGGGTTCAACAATGTTGTCAAGTATTTAACTGCCTAGGGCAGGCAGAAAAACTTAGGAACTTCTGTCCCAAATAATAAAAAGGCTTTGTTAGATTTTAGAAAGGTCAGGTTAAATTATATTATATCAGAGGACCTTTGGACTAGTTGTTTCATCACCGAAACAAATAACCAGAAGCTTGCATGTTGATCATCCTCACTGTCACCCCTAAGGACCAGCGTTGGATAACGACCGCAGCTATCTATGTCTTGTCTTCTTTCCCTTGCACAATACCACCCTATAACCAGGATTGAGGTCATTCTTCTTCAGCCAGTATCACTTTGGCGATATCTCACCCTGTATCCTACCACCGAGTCCAACACCGCCAGGATTCCTGAACGATATCTGGCCCGTCTAAAGACGGGCCGGGCTCAGCAGACCCTACAAGAACATACGATATGAGAACGTCGCAACAAGCATTTAAAAGATGATCAAGCCGGATCAGATACCCTCGAAGCCAGCCGGTCCAGGGTAGAGAAGGAGCCTAAGCGACCAGGTGCACATCCCAAAGAAACACGACGATTGCTGCATGAAGACATGTAGGTCTTGAAGACATCCCCTTGACCCCATTGATCAACAAGACTTCGCATTTCTATGACTCCTGCCATTCGCACAAGTTCATTTGAGTTAGAAAGCATCAAGGAAGATAAGATGCTTGCAAGCGGGTGTGCATATTTGGTGACATCTTTGAGACTGCTATGGCATCCATATTAAGTACTATGAGGAACACGGATACTATAGCATCCACAATGCACAACGATAGGACGAGGAAAATTGAATGAAATGGGCTGTACAGTCAAGACAGCGAGCACCTCGGTGTCTGTTCCAAAGCTCACCATAAGGATCTAGATGTTGGCGACCTGATTTAGTGACAAATTTCGTGACGCATAACACAAGCTCTTCCACACCAAGTGGACTGAGATGAGCACCATTATGAGCCGAACATTGGCTCAAGAATGTTACCAGTCGCCTTACCGCCTACGTACGACTGCAATTTTCTCGTGGTTATCCTCCCAAGCGTCTCCTCGGAGGCAAGACCTATGCATGGGTCGACATGCTGGCCATTTTGGAGTTCATCCCGAATCGGATCTCGTGAAGACTAAACACTGGGCCGAAAACCAGCACAGGAACAAAGAACCTACCCCAAATTATACGTCAAGAAATAATGTGTCGTTCGTCTACCCAAATTCTCGGGATGTAGGATGGAATGGCAATGGGTACTTGGGGGTCGCTGTCAGGGGTGATGAATTCGGATGACTAGTCACTCAGCTTCAAGATACAGTAGTCAAATCACCTTCCACTGAAACTTACACTCTTTCGTGAAATAAACACAACAATCAACTGACCCTTTACAGACTTCTCAATTGACTTGTTCTTCAAGGTATTGAATGACCTCAAGTGGCCTTACACGGCGTCAAAAACCTTGGTGGTGTTTGAGTGGCGAATTTCTTCCACCTGGGACGAAAATAAAAACTCAATTGTCGGTTCAATAGATGAGTTACATTCTGATTGGAATCGACAACCCCATGCAGGTATGAATGATGAAGAGAATGGGGCTGGCGTTCCTTGATACAGAGATTGAATGGACATACATCCCATGATGGCCAGTTGGGGAGAAATTATAGCGTACCAAAAAGATCCTTTGCTGGAATTGTGAAATGCTTGCTGGGGCTTTCGTTCGATATGTAATTCATCATCTGTTCATTGAGCGACACTATGTGTTCACAGCCAATTGACAATGACCCGACCATGAGGGCTTGAAACTTCAGGTTCGAAATAGAAGCCTGTTTAATCTTCATCCTTTCTCAGAAAAGTGGAATGCCTCAGCGGTAGGTATTTCTCACTTCCTCGCGACAGACACTATGGAATCCTCGTTATGGGATAGATAGCAAAGTATCATGGCAAACTCAATACCTATGGTCTTTGTGAGACTTCTGCCATCTATTTCTTTTCTCCAGAGCGCAATGTTAAAGTGTTCAAGTCTGTTCCTTACTTTCCTCTCCCTCACCTTCATGACGCTCTTGCTATCATAATTTCGTTTGCAGTCTGTGGACTGGAATCATAAAATCCCGGCCTTGATTTCAACATGCTGATAAGCCGCGACCGCTTTGGGTGTGACTGGGTGTTATTTTTAATTGCTCCTTACTGTTCATGAGACGCGACGCAGCAGGCAAATGCAAACTGTCTTTGGCATCAGCGTTCTGCTTCGAGTTTTGCTGTCAACATCATGTATAAATTCACAGAACACATCTGAGGTAGGCCTTTCAACATGATGCTCTCTGGCACACATATGTCCCCAATACTATCAAGATATTTCCCCCGACAAAAGTAATCTTGGGCGTTTTTATGACATCCTTCACTGGAGTGCAAACGAGTTACAAGCAGTGACTTGTACATTATATGTAATCGGAAAACCATACTGGGCTGACTAGAGTCCTGCATCACTGGCATCCTACATGCCTCTTGACTGGTCTCCGCCTCCTGAGTTTTGTCTTGATCCACGCTCTGGCCCGCGCATGTCCATTTCGATCAAGACTGAAAACAGGTCAGTGATAACACAAACCAACGACATGAGAGTTACCTTACTTGGCTTCTGGCTGGTCCTACAATGCCTTTTTCCATGTGTGTGATTGCTAAAGAAACATATTGCTGGGATTCATCCACTGTAAAATTCCAACACAAGCTTAAGATGAGATAGCTCAAGATATGTAAGCAAAGGGTGCATTACTGCTTCAATGTATTCATTTGTGTCATGAGACTCCATCTTCGGGGCTAGCCTCAGCTTTTCAGCACTCATATGCTGCTTTTTGCTCTTCTTGGACAACATAGCACGTAGGATGAGATCCTCGATCGTCGTCAATTTTCTCATGTTCCTAATTACTGGGTCAGATTCGATTTTATAAAGATCCGGAGTATAGGAGGCCTGCTCCGTGCATGTGGGATGATGTGAAACATAATCGTAGCCGGAGGGAACAAGCGTTAAGCTCGTAAGAGAATCGGATTGGGAGCAAAGAAAAACATCTGATTTGCGGCATAACTTAGGCGACGTGGCACATGTGAAGTGCTGAAACGCCGTTTCGCAAGACAGGATGTTCTTTCTTCTGAGGCTTCTAAATTGTTCCCAGAGGCTTGGTTCGCCTGGCGAGAGCCCGGAATCGCAGAGGCTTTGGGTTTCCTGTAATTGGTGAAAATAATCATAAATGTCCAGCTGGTCGACAATGCAAAATCGTTTCAGGTTTAGCATAGAGGTGCGAATTTGCCAAATGATTTCATGCCATCGCAAATCAGTCCTCTCCGCCTCTCCACCAATCCTGGCTGTTGCAGGTCGCTCGTGGCCATCAGTCCAGAGACCTTTCTGTATGGTCGGATGGCCAACGTGTTTGGCTAGGACGGCGCAACCTTCGAGAAAAAGCTCCTCGAGATCCAAAGAAGTTATCCAGTCTACTTCACGTTGATGACTGAAGACAAAGCGACCCAAAGCAAGACTTCTGAGCTTGGGCATTCCGTTTCCTCCACCGATAAGGCATATATCAATGTTGAGAAACCAGCCCCAATATGATTGGTAATATAGCGAGAGGACCTGTAGGTTGGCAGCTACCGTCGAGGAAAGCCAAGTGAGAGGTAGCTGAGTGAACATCTCTTGACATTGATTTGGGATCGCAGTTGTCTCTATGAATCTCCGTTCTCCCCGCCTTCCTTTGTGCTGCGCTATGTCAAGCCTCAAGGCCTTGATGTTTCCCATGGCTGTTTTGAATTCGGGCATATCCGTGAGTTGCGGATCATAGTAGTCTCCCAGGTTGGAAATTATGAGAGTAGATAGAGTAATCGGAGATGACGGGGTGTTAGAGGATGAGATCTCGATCGAGGCACTGGAAAGTGTGTCGATGGTTTTTGGCACTTCCTTAGTGAACGTTCCCATCAAAATGCGAAAAACGGTCTTCAACACCCTACTTCTGAACTGACTGGAACCTGCTTTGAAATCATGCAATGCGAAGCTGGAGTCAAAACACAGATGCAGAGTCTGAATGTTTTGAAAGCGTGCTAGAAGGGGTAATGCATCCCAAAAGATAGAAAGGAACTCGAGTTGGTCTTTCTCCATATAGTAAAATCCATTGTGCACTATGCTGGAAACGTCACAGCTGACTTCCCGGACAAGTCCACTCAATTCGGAATTTGCGAGCTGTACGAAACGTTGAGGGTCATTGTCGTCTTTGGCTCGGGCTAGTAATCGAGTGCGGCGAAATAGCCGTCGCGTGGCTAATGGCGAAAACCTGTGGTCGATGAGTCGCATTTTCTTTATGTCAGCTGGTGGGAGAAACGACATGACATTGCCGAGAGTCTCTGGGGGTAAGTGGTGAACCCTTGTAGCAGTGGCCATGTTGAACATGTAAGGGCTTCTTGCTCCCTCGGATCTTTGAAGAGTGAATTGGGGGCTTCGTGATGCAGTGAAAAGGTTGGCGAGCAGGAGTTTGAGAGAAAATTATGAAGTCTTTTTTTCCCCCTTCGATGAAGGGGGAAGGTGAAAACATAACGGAGGAAGGAAGGCCATCTTTCCTCCCTCCCCTGAATGTGGAAAGCACGCTCATGGTGAAGGCTGTTGCAGACTGAGAAGGAACCCACGATGTTCAACGGCGATTGTTGCGATTCTAGGCTCTCGGGAGAGAAGCCCAGAGTCAAGCACCCAGGCCGTAGAAGCATCTCGGTTGTAATTCACTGCGACCATAGGTCAAGTTTTGCGGAAGCAGAAGGTGCAGAAAGACTTGAGGTCTTTGACAAGTGTGGAAGAGGTGCCAGATAATATGCCAAGATTGAAGGGCTCTATCCATACCATCATGCAGTCAACTTACCCGAGTAGTTTGATTCAGCTAAATCGACTTCCAGATCTATTTAAAAAACAATCTCAACTTATAAGGTATTTCCTGGTGAGGGCGAGGTGGTTGTAAGTCAGGTAAATGCTCGGCTAACGTGAGCCAGATCAGCCACACTTCAGCCACAGCGGGACATGATCAACTCCAAACCGAGCCTGGGTTTCAACTGTTCAGTGCGCAACGACATCTCATCAGGTGTCTAACAAGATGCCCTGACTTGTCAGAAACCGAAAAGATACCGCCTCTGTACCAGCAGCATGGCTAGTATATGCTGTATCATCTTTATGGCATTCAACAATCTCCGGGTGAGACACAGCTGTGAATATGCGGCAACCCGTTCCAAGCATGACAACAAACAAAGATGAGATGAGCCAAGTAAGTATCAACACAGCTCCTCCGCCAACACCTCTAGGAGCTTGAAAGAAGTCTTTCTTGAACATGCTACCTTTCCTTGATCTGTATTTGCCCTTTTTGAGGACTTTGCAGCACCATAAACCCTGTTTTGGTGATCCCTAACCAAGGACCTCTTCTCACACAGCCTTTGCTGGCCCAACTTGATGGCCGGGTTTATCTCGGGTCACTCGGCCAATGAGAAGCGTCTCTTCATCGGCAAGTGCAATGAGCAATTAAGCTTCCAGCAGCCAGAAGCTACCTGAGGCATGTACCTCTGTACCATCCAATCCCGCACCGCATCTCACGCAAGCTCGCCCTTCGCCAGAGCCTGCCTGAAGAAACAACATCAGCACCGCACCGCAGCCCGCTAAATTTCTGCCACTACGAACTCTCGATCCCGCGTTTTTCACATCAACAACATCAATCGTCATTTCGACCGATCGGCTACCGCGTTCGAACCCGTGTTCATTCATCCCCAAATTTTTGATACTTTTATCTTACGACTTTTTTTACGCGATCATATCGACAATGCCTGGTGGAAAGGGAAAGTCTTCTGGCGGAAAGAGCTCCGGCGGCAAGACGAGCGCTGCTGAGGGCACCAAGAAGCAGCAGAGCCACTCTGCTCGTGCTGGTCTTCAGGTGAGTCTCATCTTGAGATGTAGAAGAGGAGGATAGGCTTGCTTTGCCGACCGATTTGCGCATATTCCTTGTCCCGCATCCCACATATCTCAAGTTTCACGATCCGTTCCCGACGCGTCGAGCATCTCCGCACGACGAGAAAATCTTTTCAAATTGACAGCGTATCCTGCATTTGGCCCTCGCCGCGCGTTTGAGCTGATGCGACGGTTCGGCCACTGGTCACCGATATTCTGGGCGGTTGTCGACGTTGTTTGTATGCATGTTGGGTTGAAACGGGACATGACGGAATGCGCAAACAAAGACGGCTCGGGAAACATTTCTATCAAGGGTTGCTGGTTTCATTCAAACTCGTACTGACGTGATGTTTTCCAGTTCCCCTGCGGTCGTGTCAAGCGTTTCCTCAAGCAGAACACCCAGCAGAAGATGCGTGTGGGAGCCAAGGCTGCCGTGTACGTTACAGCTGTTCTGGAGTACCTGACTGCCGAAGTCCTCGAGTTGGCAGGCGTAAGTTTATGAGTCACTGTTGTTGCCTGAAATCAACGCTAACATTTCTTCACAGAACGCGGCAAAGGATCTCAAAGTGAAGCGAATCACGCCCCGCCACCTCCAGCTTGCTATTCGTGGTGACGAAGAGCTTGACACTCTGATCCGTGCGACAATCGCCTACGGTGGTGTCCTGCCACACATCAACCGCGCCCTGCTGCTCAAGGTCGAGCAGAAGAAGAAGGCCAAGGCACTTGAAGGCTAAACACGTTCGTTTAAGGCTTTATTTTGCTTTTATTATTTGGGACTTGCGGTAAACCGGTATATGGGATGTTAATGCAGAAATGCTTGAATTCGAATTCGATGGGGGCGTCGCGTCGAGATATGAGCGGACGTCCGCACGACCACAGCTTGGATAGCTGAGGGCGCCTGCGCTTTCAATAGGCACACGACGAGCTCTTGGGTTGGCTCCAGAAGCCGATACCCGATGACGAGAGGGTTCACGTTATGACGAAATGCCCTGTGCTGTTTGACTTGCGCGAGCTGTGTACAACAGTTGTGTTTTCACCTTGGTGTCTGGTCTGGTCTGGTATGAGATGCGACACGGAACCGCTGTGCTGATGGACTGGATTAGGTAGACACGGAAATACGAGTTCCTGGTTAGTCATCGAACGTTCAGTGTAAAAATGAGTGTGGTTTGTTATGATCTGTTTGTGTTAGGAATGTGGATTAATGAAGCTATCACGTCCTTTCAAATGATGTTTATCCATTATGGTCCGCTCACTCAAAACAGTTCCCTATTGCATCCATAATCTTTGCTATCATTTTCTCTATCTCATTTTGACAACCCTGGATAATTATCTGTTTCATGCCAGCCGAGGGGAGGCAAGAAGACTTAAGATCTTTATCCTCAGTGACAAAAAACTCAGGTAAGTTTAGGATATTTTAGTGCAGCTTTAGACCAGTTTATTATGGTACCTTAATTAACATCAAATCATTTCTCTTCTATTCATCACTCCTCAATGTTTTCCTTGTTTTCTTTATCTCGTCTTCGCCAGAGTTGAAGCATACCAAGCATCAACATCCCTCTTGTACGCGGCGAATATCTCATCCTCATCATCATCAACGTCTTCAGGACTTGTTATTTCCTGATCGAACTGTGGTAAAAGCTCACAAAGGGGTAACTTACCTGGCATTTCATCATCCTCATCATAGTTCGTGGGATGGAACGTGCCTCCTGTGACCTTCTCAGCACTCTTCATAAATGCTTCATAGCGCTCTGTGTGGCACTGACTAGGATAGTTACAGTCCATTTCGCAGTTCTGCCGTCTTTCAAGCATGCGCTCCAGTCTTTCCTCTGTAAGATAAGTGCGTGACTCGACTTCGAATTTGCATCTCTTTGCTCGACCTTGTACACTATCCAGGCCATCGAAGCTGCGCTTGATGCGGCTCTCCCAACTCTCAGGTCTAGCTTCATACTCTGAGCGAAAGCGCTTCCAGTCGTTGTACTGAACCCAGAACTCGTAGTCGTAGTTATACAGCTCCAGGGAAGGACGTTTTGAGTATTTGCGACCTTTGGGAGACTTTTCAGTCTCTGTAGTAGATCTGCCATCATCATTGCCTGAGAGGGGGGACGGTTGATACTTTCTGGTAGGTCCGCCGTCTGAACTTTCGCCTGAGAGGTACTTGTAAGGGGGTTCACTGTTGTATGAAGGACAATTAATACAGCGGCTTGTGACGGAGACCTTGTATTCCTGCTCGCATCTGTGACATTGCCATAGTAAGGGTAAGGGTGTTCCTCCAGGGGGGTCCTCGGGGGGGATGCAGTTGAGGGTAAACATTCTGATGGGTTGCTTATCCAAGAGTTCAATTATTGTTTAGGTGTCTGGATGTAAGTTGCGCGGACTGGAAGGCATCTAGTCGAGATTTATGGTAGACGGCTTCTGGAATACTGTGTTGAGTTGTAATGAGCGACAAAGGTTGGGTTGACATCAACTTACCTGCAACATGTTGAGTTATATGGTCATATGAAGTTCGGGGATGAACATTATGCTTGATTGGCGATCACACAATGAACTTCCAAGGCATCAATGTACGTTCCTACAATCGAGTCCAAAGGGAACCGAACATATATATTTCGACAAAGCTGCCTGGAAGAAGATTGACCTCGTCTTTGTTCAAGACCCGAGCGGTCGTGAAAGAGACATCTGTGAACAGCGGTCATTTGTTATATGCCTGAGAAGCAGGCAACATAAGATAGCAAGAGATGATGAGCTGTGTATCGTGTGTTTTATTCGTGTTGTTTGACCTGTGGTGTCTTTGTTATGGTGCTGAGCATCAGGACAACCCGCAGGCATGTCAATACAACTCAAAGACAACTCAGAACTTCTATCCAAACATTTTCTTGAAGTATTGCATCATTTCATGTGACCCTCGAATGATTCATGCTTGAAACAAGTGTCTCCTGTGTGTCATTGCAACAGCTCCGGAAGTCATATAAGATCAAGCGCAGACATCACTTCAAGCGTAATACATAGTAATCAATTAACCCATTACAGCTAATTATATTATCTTAATCTATAAGTTGAAGTTCCCTCAGAGTCAATAAGCGACGGTAGTGACTTGCTTTGCTCAACCAGCCAATAAGTCTGTGACTGAGACTTGACACTCCGTTTTATCTCAATTATACGGCTCACAATTGAAGCTTCGTTAGTTACCAGTGCTTTCAGTGCATCTCAACAACGCTGCAGTCTTAGTATAAGTCACACATTACTGAATGTAAGCGGTTGACTCCTCAGGAGTTGTCTGTAGCAACCAATCTGCTAAGCTTTTATCTGTGATAAGGTGTCCAGTATCTCGCCGTCACTCGCTTGAATTACTTCAAGCCATTTTACCTAGTAGAACTATGGACCGATTAATCATTGGTAACCACAAAGCTTTGGAGACCTTTATGCTATGGAGGCTCAACAAAAACCAGGAGCGTGGTGAAGCCATTCGAGAAATTCTCGGTTATTTATAGAACCTGAGGACATGATAGACTGATCCTCATGGCTTTGCCTTCTTGATTTGGCCAAACCTGTGGCGTCTCTATGCCTCTAGCACGCCACCATGGCGTTCAAATGTCCATGGCTTGATCTTTTGATTTCTTTTGGGATCTCAAGTGGTCACCACTTTCTTCCATGTGCTATCATATCTTGCGGCTCCGGTTGCGCCTCATGCAGATAATACGATTTTGGAGGGGTAATGTTATGGCATGATCACATGCTATGGTCATTTTCGAACCTAGCTTGCTACGAATACACGTCTGTAGATTGCTCTGGGGAAATGATATTGGAATAGGTATTTTTGAGATGTAAGACGTTATTTTCAAGGGATTTTCTCATACATGTGCGGGATGTATAAATAGACTTTGATGCCTCGTAACTATGAGCATAGTCTACTGAATCGAAAGACAACCTTTCATACTCAGGATTCGCTCTCGCTTTTGTATAAGCGAGATCCATTAGCTTCAGAGTTTTATAAATAAAAGCAAGGGGAATAAGAACAGGAATCAGGTTACTCTACTTGAACTTAACCAGAGCTTTGTTCGTTCTCTCTCGATACAGGTTGTTTTCTATAAACTCAATTCAAAGTCACGGAAAGAGTTCAAAGCTTCTATGATATGACACTCCGCTCTCTGCATACGTACCTCTTTGAGATAATGAAAAAAAACTGTGTTGTCCTTAGAAGCAATTAGCACAGAAGATATGACTTTTGTTATGAACCTGGATGGTGCATACAGGTCGCCATCAACTTTCTGTGCCGAAGCTTGATTGTTCATAAACCTTCACAGACTCGTATTTTCTCACTGGTTATGCTTTCTCGGTGTAAGTCCTTGACACTCACATTACGGGACTACCTCGAAACTCACGATGCTAACTTCAAATTCACCAACAACAAAAAGTGTTTGGACACGTAGACCGAGGGTTTCGACCCTGGATTTGAGTTGAGAAGGCTTTCCCTTTGTCTATATAAGGACGAGATCCTCCCACTTGGAACATGATTCTTTTCTTCTCCTCATGCATGTTTTGATGTCGTGTTTGTTATCGACTTTCTTCACTTCTTTCATTCCTTCATTCGTACATAATCATTCATGTAATACATTCATGTAATACGATATACTGCTTGGTACGCATACAGTACGCAGGCTACGGCTCTAATCTATTCGTTCCACTTGTCATGAGCTACGAGTTATCGATCTCGGCACATTTGCATATGCCGTTCCCCCTTTGAGAGGATGGGGTCATATCATGTTTTTTCGGAGAAGCTTTTATACTTCAGACATCATGGATTCACGATATGCAACCACTTGAAGTAATCAGGGCGTCGAACGAGAGAAAAGAAAACGAAAACGAAAACGAAAAGAGAGAAAATCAGAAAAAAAGAGTAAAACACAAGAAAAAAAGCGACAAGCCAATATTCTATTGTTCTGTCAGGAGTATTGCTCTTGGCACAAACAAAAGTCACGCAGCTCAAGTTCTCTCGGGATGGCCTAGCCAAAACTCATGAGTGGCAGGTCGGTACCAGGGGGGCAGAGTACGGAGAAGGTTCTTCATCATGTCGTGGAAGAGTTGAACATCGTTCAAGTTCTCCCACCAGGTGGTTGGAGCCTGTGAAGAAATGATGACGGCTGAGAGTCGCCTTGCCGGGCACTGCTTGCTGCACTTCTACAGCTGATACTTCTACTCTTGTCGAGAACGACAGTTCGGTCAATGCTATATGCTGGTTTCTACATGGCTTCTCAAAGCTTCGAGAGCAGAAGAGTGAAAGTACGCCGGGGGCTTTGAGACCTTACGTGAAAATACAGCTACTGAGCACTTGATCCACTGTCACGACCGATACTGCGACTGCGATTAAGAAGGTTGGCACGGGACATCATCAGGAGACTCAACTGAGTAGTGATCTGGCCCCTGAGGGGGTCGGATTGAATTGAGAGGATCCTGATGTTGTTTCCACGGCGACCAAAAACAATATAAAAACACAATAGCCCTCAGGGGTAACAAACACAAATCATGGAAACGGGTTGGCGGCGAACCGGCGTCATCAGTTCTTTCATTTCTTTATGATACCCCAAGACTGGCTGTCATAGCCGGTGAAGTTATCTCACCACATCTCTAAGGACCTGGGTCACTTTCAGAGAGTGACCCAAGACCTGTGGGTTGTGAGTGAGTCCCCAATATTTCTGGTCATGAACATTTCATATGATCACTCATGTTGGGATTAAGCAAGACCTGGTTCCAATGAGTTGTTGCGGTATGCTCTGCATCGCAGGTAGCATCAACTGTGGTCTTTTACTTGAGCCGCTTCTTAAGTTGCCTTTTCACGCTTGAGGAAAACTCCATAGCTCTCTATAGGGTCGACCCAAAGCAGAGAGCAGCAAGATCTGCGGTCCTTCGAACATTCCAGGTACCGCCCTGCCGTTTGTTGACACCTCAGATACCTCTCGCGAGGTAACTTGAAGTGGCTCGAGAAATAAAAGCCGAATCAGTCTTCGAGTAAAAAGAGAAGAAAAGAAGAAAAAAAGGATGAAAACGAAACGAAAACAAAAGCTGCCAATTGACCTTGCCCAATGGATCTTGGGCATGTCTTTTGGGGGATAGGGTCAGAAGACTCTGTCCTGTCAGCGCATGGTCTGTGATACACCTCACGGCGCGGTTTGCCATAGGAGTATCTTCAGCCTGTGAAAGCTGCAATTCGGACATGGTGATGACTACAAAGTCATTGTGTTATGACGGAGCTCGTGTTTTCCGCCTGCATTCCGAGCACTTCGCAGCTGGAATAGCTGGTTGCAGTTGTAGTTGAGGAGGATGGGGGAGTTCATGGGTTGCCAATTACGATTTGCTCTGCTTCAAGATGGATTACCAAGACTATACGAACTGGATGGAGAGATTCTGGGATACAAGAACTCTATGTATATGTGCCAAAGGAAGTATAATGTATTGCTTGCTGCCTTAGGATAGGTCAGGCATCGGATGTTTGGTGGATTTACTTTGCTTGGATGGCGAACGGCACCTGCGCCCTCGATCATCTTGCGTGTTCTGCAACATTACAAAATCACATAAAAAACCTGCGGTTAGTTTAGTGTAATATACTGCAATCGTACATAAGAAAAAACAAGCGGAGCCATTGTGATGTGATATCTGTGCTTGAATCAGTTGGTGTTTGCTTGGGACTTTAGAAGAGGATGCCAAAACAAACTCAGTAAAGAGTTCCCTAAACTTAGGCTAAATTGTCTAAGTCTTTTCATCACTTAGGGCCACGATCCTAAATTTTCTGGCCTCCCCTTAGAGATTTTAATGGTTAAATGATGTCTACGATATGAGGAACGATTCAGGGTTGAATTGTCAGGTTGTATAAGCCTATTTCTCATAATGCCGTTATCCGGACCATGGTTCATGCTATCTACATTCACTTACAACTTCATGATAACAGCCACAGACCCCTGAGCTGTGGCCTTGGGGGGCAACCACCAAAGAAACTTCATCAGATTTTGACATGGGATGTCAAAATAAACTTAGCAAAAGATATCCTAAATCTATCCTAAACTTATACTAAATTACCTAAGTCTTTTTGTCATTTAAGATCGAAGCCCTGAGTTTTCTTTCCCCCTGGTGTGGCTAAAATACTGTGGCGCTCACCCTGACACATGCGAGACATTACGTAGCTGGATGGCCCAATGAGCTTGCAATCGCGTCGTGTCCTTTTTCAGCCAAAGCTCAGCTCAGTCTCAAGATTCATGATTCTCCCAAGCTCCCCTTGTCAATGCCTCGAGCCATCACCATCCAACCCTCGTCCCGAACGATCCTCAATTGTATCCGTACTCATCCGCCTTTGACAGGTTGTCGCTCGCTTCCCACTCGCTGCGCTTCTAGCAGCTACTTTATCTCACAACTTCTTCAAACCTCTTATCTTAGCTTTGCGACAATACCACCGCAATCATGCCTTTGAACGTTTTCCGAGTCGCTGGTACGTTTTCGACAATGCGGAATTGACGGCTTCGTTGAGCTATTTGCTAACTTGTAGCACAGCGGATTTCTCGCATCTCGGCTCCATTTTCATCTTGCTTCACAAGATGGTGCAGCTTAACGTTGGTCCTCCCTTGTCAGACGCTGTGGATCAGCTATACTAATCGACTTCAGAGCTGCTCGGGTATCTCCTTCAAGTCGCAGACACTCTACATGCTCGTCTACATCACCCGCTATCTTGGTACGACTCCCGTTAGCAGACCCCAGAAGCGCATTCTAACCTGCCCCAGATCTCTTCAAAACCGATAGCATCTACAACTTCATCTTCAAGATCATGTTCCTTGGCTCCCAAGGTTACATTATCTACCTCATGACCAACGCCTACAAGCCTACCAACGATCCCAATGTCGACACCTTCCGAGTCCAGTACCTCCTCGCGGGAGCTGCTGTCCTCGCCATCGTCTTCCCCTATCACTACACCATCTCGGAGATTCTGTGGGCCTTCTCCATCTGGCTTGAGTCTGTGGCTATTCTCCCCCAGCTCTTCATGCTTCAGCGCACTGGCGAGGCCGAGACCATCACCACCCACTATCTCTTCGCTCTCGGCAGCTACCGCGCTCTCTACATCCCCAACTGGATCTACCGATACTTCGCCGAGACTAACCACAAGGTCGACACCATCGCTATCGTTGCTGGTATCGTCCAGACCGTTCTGTACAGCGACTTCTTCTACATCTACTACACCAAGGTCATGAAGGGCAAGAAGTTCAAGCTCCCCGTCTAAACGATCAACAAAGACACCAAGATACCTGTACGAAAGAGAGCACCAAGCTCTTACACCAAGTCTTATACGTTTTGACACTGTAACGATGAAGTAGCCAATAGGCAAGGCAAGACAAGACCACAGTTTTTGGTCACGACAACTCCGGCTTCTGGAGATGCATGCACGGCGTTGGTTTGGGAGGTCAACAAAGGCGGTAATTACAATGGCGTCGCCGTTTGGCTTGGAGATTTTGAGGACAAGGGATCGTTGATTTCAGTGCTGTACCAAGTCAAAATAGAGTGTAGTCTATTTGCGTTGAATGCTGCTATTTCTGTCATTTGTAATGAGCTCAAGGCACTCTACACAATGAGGAAACGAAGAGGCATATGAATAATTAGGCAGGGAAATACAACATGAGAAACTACTAATGCTGGTTTGTGCTTATTTGATTGTGCCTGGTTGGCTTTCCTTAGTCCCTTTAAGCTTCTTGGCATTGTGCGGCTCATGCAAGCCGAACAATGGACATGACATCGAATCACGTGACACTACCTCTTAACGCGTCGAGCATCAATCGCTTGGACTTAATCTTCAACATCTTAATCCACATCGCATCATCAAATCTTTCAATATGGCTAGTGATGCGCCCGAAAAGCTGGAGAAGACTCCTCCTGCGCCAGAGGCTTCCGCTGATGAAGCGCCCGCTCCAGCGATTCCCGATCCTCGATTACCAACTCGCAAGGATGTCTCGCTACGAGAGTTCCTGAACAAGATGGATGACTATGCGCCGATTGTACGCACCACAGACTCCTGATCCAACTCATCTAACGCTCTTTAGATTCCCGACGCAGTCACACACTACTACATGACCAAGGCCGGTCTTCCACCACCTCCCCAGACCGATCCTCGTCTCGCGCGACTCCTCGCCCTAGCAACCCAGAAGTTCATCGCAGACATCGCCGCAGATGCATACCAGTACAGCAGAATCCGCGCATCATCCAACACCAACAATCCCATGGGGTCTCTTGGTGCAGCTGCCGGATTCCCTATTCCTGGTCAACCAACTGGTCAGCCCGGAAGCAAGGATCAAGCCAAGGGCGCACCGCTGGGTATCCAGCGACCGGGCTACGGAGGTGGTGGACAGGGCGGTAGCCAGAACAGGACCGTTCTCACCATGGAGGATCTTGGTATGGCTGTTGGAGAGTATGGCGTCAACGTCAAGCGTAGCGAGTTCTACCGCTGAGTACGGATTTGGTTACTTGTCTGCAAGGCGTTTTGGTTCGGCGTTCACGGAAGGATTTGGGTCCGTACATGATATCAAATATGAAAACCAGGAAAGTCATAGCTGGTTACAATAGATCGCCTGAATATGCGAATGGATCCCTTCGTTGAAATCATTGCTCTAGTGATGTTACATGTAGTCTTTTGTACATGGGTATACCCGGATTCCAGTCCCTATTTCATATTCTACCTCTTGTCCCAGATATTAGGCTTTCGTGTTCTACATTCAGTCAGAAGATATTCGTCTTTCGGCTTGGAACGAGACTTACGGTGAGAATTCGCCAAGCTTGTGTCCGACCATATCTTCTGTAATGGTCACCTCATGGTAATCCTTTCCATTGTGCACCTCGAACTTGAGACCGACAAAGTTGGGCAGAATCGTGGCTGATCGAGCCTGTGTTCGCACGGGAGGCACCTTATCGCTAGAAGACTTGGGCCATACAATGGGTAGGCTATCGCAGGTTAGAACAGTCAGGGTATTCGAGTCGGCCGTCGGCTTACGGTACCAAGTGCGGCCCTATCAACAAAATTAGCACCCAGAAACATCACAGCGTCGAATTGACATACCCTTCCACACTGATCGCTTAAGAAGAACCCGTGTCGCGTGCATTATCGCTGGCACATGTCGTTCCCTCGAAATTTCAAGCCGGCATCACCAAGCTCAATGCGACGGATCTAGCCGGGAAGTGGTTTTTCCGATCGGTTAGTCCGAGACTTGCAGCACGTGACTACCCTAGTGCAACACGGCTACCGGCACCTCTGTGCTTCCCTTACCTGAGGTTTAATATGGGCGTTGTGAACGGAAAACGAATCCCACCAACGAGATAAAAATGCATGTTTCAACAAGAGATGATCATCTCAATAATTGTACGACAAGTTGCGTCATTGATGCGTTCTACTCCTTATTAGGAGGACTGCAAGGAAAAAGAGGTCTTTTTCAGAAACGAGTCAAGTGGCTCTGATAGAGTATGAAAGTTGCTGTCATTAGCCTTGAAATGTCAGCCAAGAACTACTATACAACTCTACTCCACGAATATCATCTCAACTTTTCCTGCTTCACTATGTTCAGTGCCGGGAACGCGGCGTGTTAGTGAAATATCAGGGGGGCCTAGCTCCTGTTTCAGCCAAACAAACAGGGAACACCGGCAAATCAGTTACCACCAAACTGGGTCATGTTCTACACTTCATCTGGAGAAACTATTGAAAGTTTGAAACGTGCAAATCGACCGAGTCTATTCCTATATGGGCTCACGGAGGATCAATAGTCAGTCCGGGCTGGCCCTTGTCACATCCCGACCTAATGAACATGCTACGAAGGGGAGCTATGCGTAGTACCGCAAGTTGGGCCGAAGCTGAAATGTGTATATAAACTCGCCATGTTTCCTGTAGTTCTTGGCTCTGCTCTATATGGCTCGTTGATCGATCCGATTACAATCGTTTGAAACAAGAAACGAATACCCACTCCTTCTAGCAAACATGCGGTTCACAGATTTCCTTCTCGCAAGTGCTGGCGCTTCCCTTGCTCTGGCTGCTCCTCATACTACGAGGGCCAAGGGCAAGTTCCTCTTCACCGGTTCCAATGAGTCTGGTGGTGAGTTTGGTGAGGGTAACCTCCCTGGAACTCTCAACAAGGACTACATCTGGCCTACCACGAGTTCCATTGATGTAAGTATTCTGGCTTATTACTTGCTCGTGGTACTGACTATGGCAGACCCTCGCTAGTACTGGTATGAATACCTTCCGTGTGGGTTTCCGCATGGAGCGAGTGACTCCCAGTGGTATCACTGGTGCCATTGATGAGGCTTACTTCAAGGGTCTCCAGGACACTGTCAACCACATCACCAGCAAGTCAGTAACCCCCTTTCCCATCTTGACATAACTTTACTAACTTTACTAACACACCTAGGGGTCACTATGCCGTTATTGACCCTCACAACTACGGCCGCTTCAACGGCAACATCATCAAGAGCTCTGACTTTAGCGTCTGGTGGCAAAAGGTAGCCAAGCGCTTTGCCAACAACAAACTCGTCATCTTCGACACCAACAACGAGTACCACGACATGGACAACTCTGTCGTTGCTGCTCTCAACCAAGCCGCCGTCGACGCCATCCGCAAGGCCGGCGCTACCTCCCAGTACATCTTTGTCGAGGGTAACGCTTACACTGGCGCCTGGAGCTGGGTTTCCAGCGGCAACGGTGCTGCTATGAAGGATCTCAAGGATCCTCAGAACAAGATCATCTACGAGATGCACCAGTACCTCGATTCTGACTCCTCTGGTACCTCCGAGAATTGCGTTAGCTCCACCATTGGTGCTGAACGTCTCAAGGCTGCTACCCAGTGGCTCAAGGCGAACAAGAAGAAGGGTATTCTTGGCGAGACTGCTGGCGGAGCTAATGCCCAGTGCATTGCTGCGCTCAAGGGTGAGTTGCAGCATTTGCTTGACAACTCTGATGTCTGGACTGGTTGGTTGTACTGGGCTGCTGGCCCTTGGTGGGGTGACTACATGTTCAGCATGGAGCCTACTACCGGTACTGCTTACAAGAAGGTTCTTCCTCAGATCAAGCAGTTCATTGGTGCTTAAGCGTGAGCGATGTCGTGGACATGGTTTAAGCTAGGGAAGAGGAAGAGAATGAGGTGACTTTTGGGCCTGATTATTGTAAATACTTACTCGACGTATATAGGTTCTTTATTATGAATCAAGGTTTCTTGTTTCATATGCGGCTCTTAGACTGTGATTACCGACTCTGTATTATTGTGATTATGCACGAGAATAGAATTACATCACTGTGACTAAATGGTAATCAAAGTTGAGCCCTATTTTTATACCACGCTTTTGAATAGCCGTCTTGTTCAGTTTGCCTTTTGACTACCTGATTTATTTTCATACGCCGATTCAAAGTTCTGGGAGCCTCGATACGCTACGGCTGTCTATGTATGGAAGCATTTTCGACACCGACAGGGATACTTAAGGTCTTTCAGGTACAGAACAGAGTCTAGTCCCCCACAATGAACATTTAGATTGCATCAAAATGTCGTAGGTCAAATGAATTGAACTGACTGACAGTCGTGTAAGTGATACAGGGTAGGCTGATCGATAACAATGAGATTGGTGGGGTATCACGTGGAGCCGAGACTTTGAGACGGACGCAATGGTGAGAGTGGGCGTCCCCCAAAGACCAAGTAGGGATTGCCCGATCGGAAAACACCAGATTTCTGGCATCCCCTTTGCATCACCATATCAACAACGTGTCGATTGCTTCATATTCCTCATGCGATTCGGCCACAAATAGCACAAACCCGACCAATACGGCGTTCGCCTCTTCGACGACGCCCTTTTCTGTGCCATTGTCACCTCCCAAAGAAGCCACTTTCCCTCTTCCCGCATTCTCGACGGCTAAACTTAAATCCTATTTATTAATCTCCAACACTCAACGTACGACCCACGAATCGTACCTCGCAACTCCTACAGACACCTAGCGACCTCAGAACAACTAAAATTTCGATGCCCAGCGCAACCGCTTCCGGAGCTGATACGGGTGGCTCGGCTCGATCTCGCGATCATAAGCAGGGTAACCAGGGACGATCTTTCACTCCAGACCAAGAGGCAGCGGTCATCCGTATCCGAAGATGCGAGGCCACTGCGTTTTATGACATCCTAAATCTTTCGAGCGTAAAGGACACATGTACCGAGGCTGAGATCAAGAAGGCTTATCGGAAGCTGTCGCTTCTGACCCATCCCGACAAGAATGGACACCCTCATGCGGACGAGGCCTTCAAGATGGTCAGCAGAGCTTTTGGTATTCTAGGCGATAAAGAGAAGAGGGAAAAGTTTGATAAGTTCGGCACAGATCCTGATAGTCGATTCGCCAGCGCCCAGGCGAATAATCCTTTCTTCAATCAACGAGCCGGTGGTGGTGGAATGGGTAGAGGCGGCCCGATGTTCCAGGATGACTTGACTCCAGAGGAGATGTTTGCCCGTTTCTTTGGCGGAGGCGGCTTTGGTGGTGGTGGTCCATTCGGAGGTGAGCAGAACTGACAAGCAAGATGAGACTCGTACTAATGTTGTAGCCTTTGACACAGGTCCCCAATTTGTTTTCAACTTTGGAGGAGGTCCTGGAATCAGGGTTCATCAGTTTGGCGGAGCGAGGCCGAGAACGCGACCCCGAGAAGCCGATCGTGGTCGACAGAACGAAGGCAACGCTTTCCAAACGTTCCTGGGTCTACTGCCTATCATCTTGTTCTTCATCCTACCCATTATCACATCCTTCTTCTCCGGCGAATCTTCAACAACATCGGCATCAGGGCCTCGCATGGTCTACGACAATCCTCTGCACCCATATACCGAGCAGCGCACGACACCGAATCTGAATGTCAACTATTACGTTAACCCCGACGAAGTTGCCCAATATTCCGAAAAGAAGCTCAACAAGCTCGACCGTACAGCTGAGCATCAGCTCTTGAGACATCTCAAGAACGAGTGTGAGAACGAGCTGATATACCAACGGAGATTGAGGGACGCTGCTCAGGGCTGGTTCTACCAGGACCCTGACAAGATGGCACTCGCGCAGACATACACGATGCCGTCTTGCGAGCGGCTGCAAAATCTGGGGGTGAAGGTTTAAACGACGTACATGCTCAGATAGCGCCGTGAGAAGGTGGATATTATATACTTTTCTTGTATAGGAGTTGGCGTTGTGGCATTTCTGGGACTGCATGGCGACGAAGGAAACTCGGACCTGACAAGCAAGCAAGCAAAGCAAGGGGAGGACGACGCCCATAATCAAGTTATGTATCATTCAGCAGCGTTTAATGCTTAAGGATGTGTTTTCCTAAGGGGAGGTTTAAAGACGATCCAATTCGAGGTAGATTTGTTGAACTGCGTTTAGAATGCACACCAATCGCTTCTTTTGACTGCAAGCTTTCACAAGATATTCTTTAGATGGCCTAAGACTTCAGAAGAGGATGCCAAAATGAACCCAAAAAAGAGTCCCATAAGCTTAGGCTAGACTTACCTAAATGTTTTTGTCTCTTAGGACTGATCACCTAGGATGGCTGGCTATTGGACCCTTGGTCTGAGCGTTGGATCACCGTTGAGTCTGAGACATTGGTGGATCATGAAGGAATAATAAGTGCTTACTCCATCCACTGAGACATTCCCCGGTCTATAAAGATCTCATATTCTCGATGAGAAACGAGTAAAAGAAATAATGATTATCAAAATGTTGGCTCCAGTATGAACATATATCATGTTCACTCATTTAGTCGCGGTGTAAGTCGGCATGTCTCAGATCGTCAATGCTAGCTTAAGCGACTTCACCCATCTCAGCCAATCTTGACCAAAAGAAAGAGGACAAGCGAGGACCAGGTTTAGAATCATGAACTGTACGCTGCCTATCTAAGCGGTGAGGCAATAACAGGAATGGTATATAATTCTTCTTCAGCTTGCTTGATACTTGAATCGACAGGCCCACGTCATCGTTCGCGGCCCGTGGCGGTGGTCCATAAGCAAATGGAAGTGGGCGGGGCAGACTTGACGCCCGCGGTCTACGTACCTCAGGTACCTACATTACAGGCACCATCACCCGCCCAGCTTTTTCAGCTCAGCGCGTGCCAGACTTTCCTCATTATTCGCTTTCCAACCAAGACAAACCTGCATTGAACTCAAGGCATCTGTCATTTTGATTCTCGTGTAATAGTAGCTTCTCTTCTCAGCGAATTGCTCAGTTTCACGTTGCACCGCCACGTACAGAGCGGGACCCAGTGACGACACATCTCCCCACACGAGCTGTTGCTGTTGCGATCAAGAGGAGCTTCAAGAACTGGATATCAACATATACAAGCGAAAAATACCACTATACGACGCTTACTGAAGAGACCTGGTCGCTAGGCTTCTCGATCTCATGCATACAACTTACATCGCTTCGAGAACCACTTCGAATCACTTCCCCGCAGCCTCCCGTGTGTGGTAGCAGCGCATCAGCTACAAGGACCAAACGGGACACCGAAACCTTCTATTTGACATGTTACTTTGACACTCGAAGTTTGCAAGTTTCAACTTATCTCAAATACGATCAAATTTAAAGCGATGTCGAATAATCCCTGGGCCGAAGGAGGGAATGAACCGGGATGGGAAGATGTAGGACGCCGCCGTGACGGACAAGCATCTTCAACAAATAGACCGAACCCTCAAGCTGTTCCTGTGGCCCTCAGACCTGCAATCGCTTTCGATAACCAAGATGAGCAACAGGCGTGGGGAGAAGCGAGGACACAGCCAAGTAATCAGCAACAGTCTCAAGAGACGCCTGCAGTATTGAAACCAGGCGGAGACAGACCAGAAACGAACCCTTTTCTACGAAAGAAAGTTCCCTCAAGACAAGAAACACCACCGACAGAATCATTCTCGAAACTTGGTATCGAAGAACCTAATACGAACCCATGGCAACCAGCGATAGAGGTGCAGCCTGCAGCATCAGCCCCGCAACCGATTCCAAACCTCATAGATGATGTTCCCCCTAGAGGCGCATGGACACCCACGCCAGAACCACTTCCTGCTGGATCACCTGGTATGGTATCACTACCCTCTGGTCGCGAGTCACCTGCTTGGGATGAGGATCCTCTGGGAAGAAATGACAAACCTCCTGCGCCACCTATGAAGCTCTCAACAGAACTTACCGGGGACACAAATATCTGGGACGATGTAGGTGGCGCCGATAAGGGGAAGGCCAAGGCCACAGGAGAAGCTAGGTCAGCCTCGCCGGATGATTGGAATCTGATAGATTCAGAGCCATCGCCGAGCCCCATGAAGGAACCTCAAGAGGAGAAGCCACCTTTGCCACCCAGGCAGCCAACACTACAAACTGAACCGTCAAGTTGGAGAGCATCCAGAGACCCAATCGACGGAAAGACTGAGACATATCAGATTAAGAATATACAATGGCACGACGCGACCTCATCAAAGAACCCACGAATATCCCCAATCTTGATTCAGAATGCAAACGGGCCTTGTCCTCTTGTAGCTTTGGTCAACGCACTTACCATGACAACACCTGCTGATGTCGAAGATACTGCACTTGTACAAACTCTTAGATCGAGGGAACAAGTTAGTCTGAATCTGCTTCTGGACGCTGTTTTTGACGAACTTATGTCACCACGACGAACTAGCACCGAAGATGCATTGCCAGATGTTGGAGATTTGTATGCCTTCTTGCAAAGTTTACATACTGGCATGAATGTCAACCCGCGATTTGTTCCTACAGAGAGTATGATAAATGCTTACAAGCGCACATCATTGACACATTTACATCCTGCTGAGCGAGGAGACTTGATCCCAGGAACTTTTGAGAACACGGCTGAGATGGGATTATATGCCACATTCTCAATTCCATTGATTCATGGATGGCTACCACCAAAGAACGAACATGCATATGAAGCGCTGGAACGACAAGCTGCATCATACGAGGACGCACAGAATCTGCTTTTTCGAGAAGAAGAGCTCGAACAAAAGTTGTCTGACCCTGAAGGAGGACTCACAGAGGATGAGCAGCAACTTTACCAAGATATTGTCATAATCAAGGAATTCTTGGATAATTCCGCGACGCAACTCACGCCTTGGGGCATTGAGGTTATTGGTAAAGCCATTCGACCGGGTACATTTGCCATTCTTTTCCGAAATGACCATTTCAGTACGTTGTACTGTCATCCGCAGTCGATGCAGCTCGTCACACTTGTGACCGACGCAGGATTTAAGTCTCATGATGAAATTGTATGGGAAACACTATCAGATGTCAATGGTGGCAACACAGAATATCTTTCAGGAGACTTCCGGGTTGTGGGATCTGGGGGTCTCGCTCCTTCGACAAGTGCGGGCAACTACTCCAACAACGATGGCGGAGAATGGACGACAGTACAGAACCGAAGGGGAAAGGGTCGACATGAAGATGAGCCCCCAATGAGTCCCAATGCTGAACAGGAAGATAGAGATTTGGCTCTCGCATTGCAACTACAAGAAGAGGAAGAGGAAAGACATAGAGCAGAGGAAGCACGAAGACGAAGAGAGAGCATGCTTTCAGAGCAATTTATCGAGCAACAGGCCTTCCAGCCAGGAAATGCAACACGTGGCAACCTTGGAGGTAGAGGAGGAAGAGGTGGACAACCTGCAAGAGGAGGAGCTCCACGAGGTGGAGGCGTCACCAGAGGAGCCACAGGTCTCGTCCCAGGACGCAACAGCTCCGTCAGCGCGCCCACCACAACCACAACTAACGCACAGCCCAGAATACCCGCACAGAGAGTGCGATCCCTCATCCCGGCTCAACCACCGCGACCACCCGTGTCACGCCCAGCGGACGAAGCAGCAGACGATGCGCCGCCTTCCTACGAGCAGTCGGCGCACGACAGGACGTATCAGCCGCCGGTGGGACACCCGAGCCACCCGAACAGTAGCCCTACGATATCGAGGCAGACTAGTACTGCTGCGAGTGTGAATTCGTCGATGCCGGTGGGGCAGAGACCCTTTGGGCAGTCTGCGGGCAGAAGGCCTTCGGGACCGGGGGTAGGGGTAAATGGCGGTGGGCAGAGGGAGAGGGACTGCATTGTGATGTGATTTTATGAGCATATGAGAGACGGGGTCTTGATTTGGGGATTGGTAGTTAGGAGTTTAGCGGTGTTTGTAGCATGGACGGGTGTATCTGAATACATTTTATTCATCAGTGGTATCTTATAACTCTTGTTGATGTGTAATTGAGGGAATCTGTATCTAGCTGGATCTGTCATCAGGGAGAAACAAAGCCTCTGATCTTATGGCAAGGTACCAGAAACCTCTTTATAAGGTCAAATAAATCTCTACGAAGTATTTAATCAATATACTGGAGTCTTTTCATCATTTCGCATAGACATCTCAAGTTTTCTTGTCTCATCTCATATGCAGCTTGTTCAGCACCACAGTTTGCGATACCTTAAGCTACTGCAATAAGTCTGTAAACTTCTTTCATGTGATATTTGATGCCTTTGAAGTTGAATGTTACAAGGGACCTCGGAAGACAGGCAATATCTGATACCAGTTTGAGTTTGGAGAGCACGGCAGTTGATTAAGATCAACTAAGGGCGCTTGAATATTGCTGTATACACCCTTCCGTAAGACTAATTGTGTTCTCTTTAAGAGGATCAAGTATGAATATTTCGTCTTACAGTACTATCGCACTCCAATCCAGAGCAACGGAAGCTGTTCCTACATCCTGATAGCTGCATCATTGTCTTCATGTGACACACTAGGGGTCGATGTAATAAATATTTCGACCGTTATGGGCAATTGTTCAGGCGGTGGAGAGTGTCAAAATGGCCGTTGCGCAGCTACAGAACCCGCTTCAACCGTATTGACATCATGGAAACACGTCTTGAATTTCATCATTGATCAATTCTTCTACAAACAACAGCATCCGCTTCTTTCGTTACTGAGAGACTCGAATCGAACCCTTTTTCTGCTGCGTTGTTGAGGCGCAGACGCCGTCATCATGGCTATTATCGAAGGGTGGTTACCACCTACTCGGGAGAACTACGACCTGATCCTCAAAGTCTGGCAGATATCTTACCCAATTGTAAGCATTACAAAAAAAGAGCACGTGAAAATGTAAATGGTCTAATTACCTCTCAGATTGGCTCGATACAATGGCTTACCAGTTGGTATGGCATGGGCAAAACCTCAGTCACAAGCCGTCTTAACCTCCCCGGTCGTATTGGCTGGTTGACCATGGAGGCTCCTGGGTTTCTGACGCTGCTGTACCTGATGAAAGTTCTTCCTGAACAGCATGGAATCGACGATCTTCCGTGGCAGAATAAAGTGCTTGCGGGTCTGTTTGTAAGTAATATTTCCCCAAATTCGTTTCATGCTCCCGTGCGTATTGCCGTTGAGGGGGAGGGCTTGAACTACCTACCCGAGGTAGCGTTATAAGGAGTAAGTAACGAAGGCTAACGTTGGATGGCATGTAGGTGATTCACTATTCGTACCGCGCTGTTATGTTTCCCTATCTTCAGCCTTCTATGTCACCGGTGCACATTGCTGTGTGGCTACTCGGCTTGAGTTTTCAGATTTGCAACGCAACATGTATTGGATCATGGCTCGCAGCATATGGCCCTACCACTGAAGCAGCATGGTCATCACAATCATCCATATTGCAATTCTCATCAGGCATTCTAATATTCTATCTCGGTCTATCCGGCAACTTCTTCCACGACGAGGAACTACGAGACATCCGCCGGCGCGAGGCCCAGCGGCAAGAGCGCGCGAAGCTGGAGCAGAACGGCGGCGGCCACGCGAACAGCAAGGGCAAGGGCGTTGAGAAGCACTACCAGATTCCGCAGGCGGGGCTGTTCCGGTACGTGCTGTACCCTCACTACCTGTGCGAGTGGGTAGAGTGGGCTGGGTTCTGGATGGCGGCGGGCTGGGGATGCGCGCCTGCGAGGGCGTTTCTGGTGAACGAGATGTTCGCCATGTTTCCGAGGGCTGTCAGGGGACGGAGGTGGTACTTGGAGAGATTTGGAGAGGACAAGGTTGGGAGGAGGTGGGCTGTTATCCCGGGGGTTTGGTGAGGCTGAAGAAGGAATGGTATGATGGACGGTTAGTTATGCTTATGTTGGATGGGTGATGTTAGTTGATGTTAAGGTATGGTTATGGCTGTGACTATGGGTATAACTAGGGAATGGTCACGATGAGCACGGAGCACAGAGTACAGAGCATCTAAGAGTATTCACTGTATGAATAGACACCATAATCACCATTGCAATAGACAAGAACCGAGTATAATAGCCGAGATATATGCTAATCAAGTGGGATATACGTATGTGGGATAGACTTTTATATTGCCACTCAGTGATTGAATGCATCGTAATTATTGCTGAATTATGGACACACTCACTCTCACTCACTTTAACACAGTGAATATCATGAATCTGGTGTCTCCAAATTCTAGTTGCCGACTCCAATTGCCGACCATTTCTTGGTCCGTGCCAGGAATGACCCTCATCCCTCCACCTCCGCATCGAGACCTCGCCTCGACCATTCAAACCAAGCAAAACCTACCCCAGAAATCCGGGGAAAAAGATCTCACTCTTACGATTGCTAGGTAATGAGCGTTGGTTTTGTGGAATTGAATGAGAGAATCTGGGGAAGCAGCGGGATTATCGTAAGATGAGATTCACAAAACCTGGGGAAGCCTGTATAACACGGGAGAATACTCACTAGACGATATGTACAGTTACATTTAAGCAGAAAATTGCATGCATACGGCAAAGTTGGAGAATATGTGGATGCTACATGTATTTTCCCTTTCCACGTGGTGGTAGTGAGAATACGTACCTGGTTCCTCTCACTCTCTAGGTCATGATCTTCACGCTCATCCATCTCCAACACAACGCAAGCAAAAACATTTCCCTCTCCTCTCTCTCTGGCAGTAAAATCCGTGAAATTTCCCCGCACCCGAGACTACTTCCCGAAATCTAGACTTATTCACTAGTTTCTCTAGTCTAGCTCAAGTAAACCTTTAAGCTTGTTATGACTCTTCAACTTGGCCGAATCTGCTCCGTCGCTTACAAGATACTGACACAACGCCTTGACAATGACATTGACACTCAACACATTTTAGCCGAGTCAACCTATCATCATAGCTGCATATCAATTGGACCAGGGGTGGTGATATGTTTCCGCGGCGGATGAAAGCATAGCCAGAAATGAATAAGATATCACATTTTGCGGGGATGGGGCACCCCCCTTGTCCACCAAGCTAAACCGCTCCTAGGGCAAAAATCCTCTCTAAACTTGACACACACTCCAAAGAAATTGATTGAATGCAACACACGTCTCGGTACCAGTAGCTTCGTGAGGGGAAATGCCAATCTAGACACCTTAAACTGGGGGGTTGCTTGTCCCGACACGGTAGCCCGAGGTGTTATCCATCCTTGGCTTTTACTATATCAAGACCCTGCTCCTATCCTTTTTTAATTCTGTATCTCAAGCATCAGTACGCAGAAGCTTGAAGACCTATCAACTTCACTTCTTTTCTTTATTAATTGTGATCTTGTGAGAAACGCCATCATGGGTGTATCTGATCAGGAAAAGGGTTTCGATGAGCGCTCTGAGATGAAGGGAGGTGTCATTAATGATTATCATGATGCTGCTGGTCATGGTCACATTGCTACCGACGCGTGAGTATCTCATTTTCTCATAACAAAAACTCATACTGATACTTTACAGCTACGGTAACTCCCTTGTCCAGTTCGACCCAGCTGCTGAGCGACGACTGCGATGGAAACTCGACTTGTACACCGTCCCAACCGTCGCAGTTCTGTATCTTTTCTGCTTCATCGATCGCGCCAATATCGGTGAGTCAACTCTCTCACTCCCAACACATCAGCCTTCACTAACACATATCCCCCAGGTAACGCCCGTATCGCTGGATTGACAGAGGATCTCAAGCTTGTAGGCTACGACTACAACAAGATCCTCTCCGTCTTCTACATCTCATACATCATCTTCGAGATCCCCGCTACCGTCTGCTGTAAATGGATGGGCCCCGGCTGGTTCCTCCCTGCTACCTCTCTCGCCTTCGGTATCGTCAGTGTCGCTACCGCCTTCGTCCACAGCCAAGCTGCCATCTGCGGTGTTCGCTTCCTCCTCGGTATCTTTGAGGCTGGTATGCTTCCCGGAATCGCATACTATCTCTCCCGTTGGTATAAGCGCTCTGAGTTGACTTTCCGTCTGTCTCTCTACATGGTCATGGCTCCCCTTGCTGGTGCTTTCGGTGGTCTCTTGGCCAGTGCTATCCTCAAGCTCCCCCACTTCGGTAGCCTTCACCACTGGCGAATGATCTTCGCTATTGAGGGTATCATCACCATCGGTCTTAGTCTCATCGCTTTCGTTACTCTCACTGATCGACCCGAGACTGCTCGATGGCTCACTCAGGAGGAGAAGGATCTCTGCATCGCCCGTGTCAAGTCTGAGCGTCTTGCTCAAACCGAAGTCATTGACGGTATCGACCGAGTCAAGCTCTGGCGCGGTATCTCCAACCCCGTCACTCTTCAGATCGCCTTCATCTTCCTCTTCAACAACATCACTGTCCAGGGTCTTGCTTTCTTCCTCCCTACCATCGTCGGAGCCATCTATCCCGAGTACAGCACCGTCCAGAAGCAGCTTCACAGTGTCCCTCCCTACGCCGTCGGAGCCGTCTTTGCTGTTGCTTTCCCTGCTCTCAGTTGGTACCTCGACAGACGACAGATCTTCATCATCCTCTCCGCTCCCACTGTAATTATCGGATACGCCATGTTCTTGGCCTCTGAGACTCCCAGTGTTCGATATGGCGCTTGTTTCCTGATTGCCAGCACCTGTATGGTTCTTGGTACCATGACCAACGCCCACATCAGCGCCAACGTCGTCAGTGATACCGCACGAAGCAGTGCCATTGGCATGAACGTAAGTTTCTCTCCCATCAACAACAGAATACCCTCTCTAACGCTTGACAGGTCATGTTTGGCAACATCGGTGGTCTCATCGCAACTTGGTCCTACCTCGTCAAGGACGCCCCCAACTTCCCCATCGGCAATGGCCTCAACTGCGCCACTGGTAGCATGATCTTCATCCTCAGCATTTCTGGCTACTTCTGGATGAAGTGGGACAACAACCGACGCGACAAGAAGAACGTCGAGCAGGAGCTTGCAGGCCTCTCACCCGAGGAGGTTGCCAACTTGGACTGGAAGCACCCTGGTCACAGGTGGCGATTCTAAGATGTTGGTGACATGGTTTTTGGATATAAGCATGCTACGATTGGGTATTAGCGATGAGTATTTTTTGAATGGTTAAGGGACTTACCAGGTCATTTTGGATATTAGCGAGTCATCATTATCTTATCTCAAGAATGAACATGATTCTTCAACTTACATTTTCTGATCCACGTTTCTTACATGCCCTGGGAGAGGAACAAATACTTAGGACCTGGATCCTAAATGATAAAGACTTAGGTAACTGGGCATGAGTTTAGGATAAGTTTAGTACATCTTTTTCTCAAGTTTAGGATACATTACCTACCTTAGGTACGTAAGCTTAGGATAGGTACCTTCCTAAGTTAAGGTCTGATGTTTTCTTGCTCCCCAAGGAAGTAACCCCTGACTTCGTCCCAATACATTCCTCACCATGACCACCCCCATCTTTGGTTTATTTCTTTCATCATCATCGTCATTTTCATTTCCAATACACTTCTCCAGTCTCCATATCAGCAACTTGTGGGCTACAATGAACAACACAAATGCCCAAGCCCTTGCTCGCCCCAATGATAGGTGGAGTATATGCCAGGCGACAGACGCAGAGGGAATTGGGTTATACAATATCTTGGTACAGCAATGGAACGACTGGGCTAAAGAAGACGCGGCCGAGAAAGAGGAAAACTGGCTTGACCTAGCCTCTCGATTGAAAAACCGCCCGGCCTATCGACGAGCTGGCTTCGCCAGAAGTGTTGAGAGTAAGGCCCAGAACCAAGGAGGAGGGCGTGCCACAGTGTGCTGGGGACATTGTATCCTCGCCAGCTGGTTTTACCGAGATCTGAGGACAGACTTCCAGCGACAGTTAAATCCTACATTGAACCAATTGCAGCAGTGGTACCCAAGATCCGATATTCTGGGGAATATTCGTTATAATGAAGACGGCCCCTCCCTCCCAACGATCAACGGCGGGGATCCAATTCCTGTCCGAAGCAACCCAGGCGGCCAGGAACCTGAACAAGACTCAGGACCTCAAGCCTAAATAAGAACAATATTCAGGTAAGTTTAGAATAAGCTTAGGGAATTCCTTATTAAGTCTATTTTAGTACCTTTTCCAAGTCTTGGGGTTTCTTGCTCCTCGCGGGCACCGTTCTGCAGGGCAATACTTGAGAGCAACGGCCTTAAGAAGAGCAGCACAACACTCCTGAGCAGAGCAATCCCCCAAAGGAGAACGATCCGTCAGAATGGTTTACTTAAGAGTAATGGGTTAATTGGCAAAAGACACTATTATTAGCTAGACTCGAAATCAAAACGTTGCTGCTTGCCCATCGTTGTCCTATAATGCAAAACAGTGAAGATGAATGAGGTCAACCAAGTAAATACACCAACACCAAAAAGATAATCTGCGTATCGCAGATGGCTGGATCTCTCCCGCCGGGAATTGAACCCGGGTCTCAAGCGTGACAAGCTTGCATACTGACCACTATACTACGGAAGAAGAGCAGGTTATCACCTGTTGTAGTGAGGGCTGTGGGAACGTCGTCGCGTATGGGATCCTATACACCGATTGCATACCAGCTCCAGTCTTCTATTGCATATTATGCTACAAGGGGAGATCGATCTTCAGGTAGAGGTAAGGAAAACAACCAGATCACAAACCTCTTTGATGATTCAAGGAAGATCAGCACCAAACCAAGTGCTGCGAGTTAAGGCCCATACCGGGTAGACGTCAACGTCGTGAGATCCGCTGGAGAGGGAGCCGGAAGAGGAGTGCATAACTGCGTTATATCATACTCAGTAAGGGGGGAAACTTAAGATCTTTATCCTAAGTAATAAAAAAAATTATATAACTTAGTCTAAGTTTAAGGAAGCCTTTATCAAGTTTATTTTAATAACCTCTTCTAAAGTGTTATATTCCCTTGCTCCATAAGGCTTGGCTAGGTAAGTACCTGTATTGGCTGCACAGATCACTCCGGGTTGTTCAGTTTAAATAGGTAGGCGGAATGACTTTAATTCTTCATTGATAGCTAAAACCGAACCCTGTAACTCGAAACGCAACCTCGATGAATTGTTTACGGTCGTACGGCTCTCAAAGTGCTGAATTCCGCTGCGTTGAATGAGGGTCCGTCTTGATTGTAGGGGAGAATGCCGTTAAGGACAAGAGACGTTGGGTACCATGCCTGCAGTGCCCGTGCTGCGCGACTGTGGTGATGTGATTTGATTTCAAAGATGTTCAAGAGAATGACAAGGCCCTAGCATACATTCCCATATCGTTGTCCTCCATTCAACTCTTCAATCGCTGCCTGAGTGACCTCACGGCAAAAACGGTTCTTCTTGCTGTAAATGTTGACGTAACGTAGGGCTTCTCCCCATTTATCTTTGTCCTCGCCCGGGTCGTAAGAGGCCCAGGAGTACCATGCGTTCACGAAGGTATTGTACTCGATGATCCCTTCTTTTTCTGTTCTGTAGCAAAGGGGCCATCCGGTTGGAGGGGCGAGGGGCCTGAGGGGCTCTTCCGCGTGAGAGGGGTCCATTATTGATTGCTGAAATAACAAGATGAGCTGTGCTAAGATAGCTTGGATAACGGAGAAGTGTGTTGAAGATGAGAAAAACATTGGGTAGGGTGAGTTGAGTCTATGTAGGCCGTATCTCCATACCAGAGCAAACAGGATCTGCTGGTCGGAGCAGGTGCACCAGAGGATTTGCCGCCAAGATAAACTCAGTAAAGACTTCCCTAAACTTTGACTAAATTGACCAAATTTCTTTCGTAATTTAGCATAAAGATCTAAAGTTTTCTTGCCCCCTGCCGAGTTTGATGTGTTACGCTCCCTCTTCAGGGGATAGCAAGATCCCAGAGATCACAAATCTATCTTGATCTACACGGAATATCTGGCAGCCAGCCTCAGGTTGAGCTGGATTAAAAAGGGGGAAATGCAAGTGCCTACCGGAGGTAGTCGAAAGATCAATAACATTGTACCTACCTGGATAAGAGAACCGGCAAAATGGAAAGGATGGGAGTCTGGTAGTCAAGAAAGCAGGAGCAAAGCTAGAATTACATACCTGCCTCATCTTTCCCGTCCAGTCGTCACCAAGTGATCAACTTGCTTCCTGTCTCATCAATCAAATTCATCCTCCAGGCGAGAGTCACTCTCCATCGTGACAAGTTGCAGAAAGTGCAATCCCTACTGCGTTCTACAATAAAAAGCATCCAGCTCTCTTCTCTTCTTCTCTTCTTCTCCATCTTCTTTCATCCTCTTCATCTTCTTTCATCCTCTCCCTTCATCATCCTCGCCATCTTCAACATCTTCATCATCCTCTTCACACTGTCTGCCCGTCCCCAAGACACCAGTCTTCTTCCTCTTCCTGCTTTTCCCTTTGCTCTTCACATCATCCTTCAACTTTACCCTTCAAGCCCTGCTCTGCCATGTTAGCCATCTTCCCTCCCTTGCCGTTATATCTACGTTCGGTCATCCCGTATTGTCGACATCATCTCAGAAGACTGTACGCTGTTGCTTCATCGCCAAGCCTTGGCTCGGTTCGACATACACAGCTATATCTCATCACTGATGAATTACAATCTTAGGTTTGTACTTCCTTGATGAACCTGGTGGATCTTCAGTGAAGATACCAAAAATCTACTGAGCGCCCGTATTGTATCGTCCACGGCGCGTGGTGATGAAAAACAAGTGTGTCATCCTTCTGAGAGGTGAAGCTGGGGGAAAGGGAGTCGGGTACTTTTTTTTTTTTTTCCCTTATGGGTTTTCCTTCTGTACCGCAGCATCTTAGCCGACCCCTGACATACACGTGGGGCTAACCAAGAGGAAAAATGTGTTTTTAGGTTTCGATCTTCCGCCGCCGACTCCTTCGCTGCCAACCACGATGACTTCCGAACTTCAGATCAGGGAGTGGGACTACGCATTTCTTTGGGACATGGTTCTTCTCAGAAGCCGCAGCAGCGAGAGAGGTGCGATCGATTGGTTTGGATCCTGGCGGTGGACAGAATGGTGCAATTGGAAACTGTACTCTAGAGTAGACCTTCACTCAACACAAAGTATTTCCATCTGCCACGAGCCATAGTGAAGAGTTAAAGTTTTTGGCCCAAAGTAAAATAAACGCAAAGAACATATCAAAACACATATCAGCAAGATATCGTCCTTGTTGTTCCTGGTGCCTGATACGAAGGTTCAGGCTGAGAACCAAGTTATCATGATGACCGCAAGACCTGCAGTATCTGCCACGAGAATGACAGCCCCTCCATCCCACCCGATTATTCCAGCCTTGCCCGGGCCATCGGCGTCTTTTTGCTCACGCGCCGTATGATCCGTGATATCGAGAAATATCCCCTTCTTTTGACTCTTGCCGGACTATATTCAGGGGTATCTAAGAGGGCGCTGCCGAAGTGACGGTATCTCGGTCATCCGCAAAGCTGAGAGTTACATCGCGGCGTCCTAGAATGGGCATGGTGATATGGGGATGATACCCTCGAATTGCATGCATGGGGTACTGGACTGTGGAAAGGAGGCGAGCAACTGTCACCCCACAACTCTATCCATGGGATCAAGATATTCTAGCAGATACAAACAGGTAAAAAGAGAGACCGCCTACTGGAATCATAAACCTCCCTCATCTCTTTTCACCAAGAGCTCTAATTACGTATACTATCAACCAGAGCCACTCCATAGGCAAGAATCACTCTCCACTGGGAGAAGACAAGCAGAAAATGCAATTATCATCTCAGAAGACTGTATGCTGTTACTTCGTCGCCAAGCCTCAGCCCGGGCCGACATACACAGCTGCATCTCATCATTGATGAAAGAACTCCCTCAGGTCATCCTGGCGATCTGCAGTGAAGATACCGCAAATCTACTTAGCGCGCGTCTTGTAGCTCAGCGTGTGCAGTGTTGACAAAATGTCATCCTTCTGAGAGGTAAAGCCTTGGGGAGGAACCTCTTTATATATGACCGTCATGATGTCTAGGTTTTCATTATGAACTTTCATCTTAGGCAGCAGGAACAGTAAAGATGCTCTATCGGCGAATATGTTCTTTGGGTTTGTGTCACTTTAAGCCAGGAACTCTGCTCTTATCACAACAGAAGCGGTAGAGAGACGGGGTGGAATAGTTTTCTTTTAACCTTTGTCATCTCTCAGAAACTTCTATTCACTACCTCCCTATTCAGTGTATGGTGGATAAAGCTATGGGATAGCAAGTTCCCGATATATATCTCCTTGCGCAGCGTCATCGTAACAAACCCGCTACAGCAGGCTTTAGCCTGTTTCGTCTTCCGTAGTATAGTGGTCAGTATGCAAGCTTGTCACGCTTGAGACCCGGGTTCAATTCCCGGCGGGAGAGTCGCCTCACGAGAAGTACTCGTGATATCATTTTTTGGTGTTTTGGCCTCTTTTTTGCTTGTCATGTTGTCGTTGGAGTGTCGTAGGGGTCTGATGGCACAAGGTTGCATGCCTTAGTAATCGACTCAAACCTTGAGTAAATCTTAATTAAATGGAAAGCATCAAACTCTGGAGTGTTATTTGGTAGGCCAGTTGAATTGTGGTCCAGTTTTTTAAATGTCAAGTCTAAAAAGAATTCTCTCAGAATGGAGATCGGACCCTTGCTATGTAATACCCGGCGCTTCGGGGCGTGCTAAATCCGGATCGGAAAGAGGATGACGACGCATCCAAGATCTTGACCATGCCAGATGGAGCCACCGATAAAGTCTCGCTCGGTCCGCAGTTTAAGTCAAGGGCTGATGTTCAATCTATCTTTAAAACTGTGGCTGCAGTCTCGAAGCATTTTCGTTTATTAGTCGTAAAGAATAAATGCCGTATTTCCGTTTCACCACAAAAGCCTCCATCAATACCTGCGTCCATGCATTGTCGAGTTGGTTTAGAAACTTGATTTTACATTTGGATTTGCTCCGTAGCACGTCTTGGCCTCATTTCGCTGACGCTTGGCAAATCCCATCATGATGATCAAGCAGCACACGACTTCTTTCCTGTGCGGGGCCTAGCGCAACCGACAACATGTCCACTCTCCCAGTGTCCGCGTATTCCTAGTCGCTGTGAGCATTCGGTGTAAACATTGGCATTTCTCGGCGACGGCGCATTATTACACAGCCAAGATGTTTTTGTGTCGTTATGTGCGACGAATACACAGTTGACTCGGATGCTGGTTGCCGTGCAGCTGACGTATATCTTGTCCAAAACGGATAGAGTCGAGGCTTGGGCGTTTGATTGAGGCTCTAATTGTGATGAGAGGAATGGAAATGACACTGAAGGCGTTGGGGGGAGATAAACTTTAACAGTCGATGAAGCCCATGGACTCAACTATCGCATGATGACTTCAGATCTGATATCCATGGATAATGAATATGATACTCGTGTCTTACAATTGGATGTCACTGTCACACTGGTAGTGATACATTTCCTTACACTCAATCAGCTAATTCCGCTCTAGGCAAGGAGGCGCGTGCCCCGCGCCCCCTGGAAACAGTCGCGGCGCCGCCCACCTGCCGGTCTTCCTTGCACTTGCCCTGCACTTGCGCCTGCACTTGCGTCTTTCTTATTCTCTCCCCCTGCTCGGGTCGTTCCTTCCGCTGGGGATAAGGAAGCCACATCTTCCGTCATTCATTTCATGGAAAGAGATCCACATCAACGTCTCTTCCATCTTTACACTCTCTTATCTCTGTGCCTCCTCTTCTCTCCTCTCCTAATAACAAACATGCGTTGTTGACATTGTCTGTGATACCTCATTCGTATCCCTCTCTTTATCTCGGCACTTTCTCCTTTTTTCTCTTGGATCAAAAAAGTATTGCTACTTCTTCTCCCTTTCTTACCTTTTCTTATCGAGATTTCAACTTTGTGACGATCCGATCCGCCCACCTCCCGTTGCATGACATTCCTCCCTCTACAAATCAAGCGCATCGCCTCCGCATACGTTTCATTCGACTGCCAACCTCTCCTCCGTCTTCCTTCCTGCCATTAGCATAATCCGACCATACAGCAGCAACCATGCGTTCAGTAAAGTCGCTGCTCCTCTGGGGCTTTGCTTCCTTCTCTTCAACAACCGCTGCTCTCGCATTTCCCACACTATTCCACGAGACTCGAGATGCAGAAGCTTCGTCGTCGATTGCCAAACGTGCAGATGAAAAGACACCGAAATACTTCGTCGAAGCCGGTCGAAATATCGAGCTTGGTCATTATGACAACCGTTATTTCGAATCCAAGGTCTCATATGAGGAACATCGTCTCGTTCTTCGAGATCTGATCCGCAGTTATTTGTTCCATATGAACAGTTACGGCGTGGAAACATGGATTGCTCATGGAACCCTTCTTGGTTGGTGGTGGAACGGCCAAATCATGCCCTGGGACTACGATCTTGACGTGCAAGTGTCAAACAATACTCTTCAATGGATCGGGGACAACCTCAACCGCACGGAACATAGTTGGAACTATACAGAAACTGCCTCGGGGGAGTTCATCTCGAAGAAATACCTCCTGGACATCAACCCCCACCACGTTGATATCGACCGCTCAGACGGAAGAAATATTATTGATGGCCGTTGGATTGACATGCAGAACGGCATGTACGTTGATATCACTGGCCTCCGTGAGCGCGAGGTAGATCGCCCAGGCGTCTGGAGCTGCAAAAACAAGCATCGGTATAAGAGCCAGGACTTGTGGCCTATGCGCATTACCGAGTTCGAGGGCGTCAAAGCTCGGGTTCCATTCAACTTCAATAAGATCTTGGTTGACGAGTATGATACGAAGAGTTTGGTCACCGAGAGTTGGGCAGGGTATGTTGCCACCATAACCGTTTCACCGTCACACCGTTGACGGGGCGTCCCCTCAAACCTTTACTTGCTGACATAGTTTACAGACACCGTTGGGATCATGACAACAAGATTTGGATCAAGGAGACTGAAGAGGAAGCGAAGCAGCGACAGCTCGGCGCCGTTGATCGCCATTTAGCCGAAGCAGCCGCAAATCCACAGACTGAGGAGTCGCAGGAAGGCGCACCGGCATAAACGCTCATAACCTATACTCATCCTTTTGAGTAACTCACTATTTCTGATTTACATTCGATCTCGCATAAGAGCTGCGGGTCAACGAAATGAGTCACGACCTAAATTTCACAAATCATACCCTTTCTCTTTACAATGGGTCATACAAAGGTAGCCAGGCCTTTGCTGCACATGAGGCGTTGGATGTATATTACGGCGTTGGAGAGCGGATTTCAGCATAGCGCTGGTTATGGATGCTTGCTATTGAGGCGTGGACGACAGAGATGATGGCTGTTTTCATCATTGGGATCTTTGTTCGAGCTAATCAAATGCCTGTTAACCTAGAAAGATATCCCTAGTTGCTTGCATATTTGCTTCATAAAGTGGTTCAATGAAATGTTACTTTGGATGCAAAAGACTCTAAAACTATGCTGAATGTGAAAACCTCTATGTAACAAGGGTATCGAGAGACGCACACAACCATCATGATTCCTTTATCCAGCTCTTCCATGAAACCGTCTTTTGTCGTTTTGATTCTTGCCAACTGCCAAACTTGGCACCGTTTCCAAGATCAATCAAGGGCGCCATACTGGGTCGACCATGCGCGCACTGAAAGGGGAACGCACAACGCGACAAGCGATCAATGAGATCCTCACATTGATACACCGACAAAACATCGTTGAACATGATTGCACCTAGCACAAAGTCAGCAAAAGCGGGAGCAAGCAGCAAGCAGCAAGCAAGAGACATACTTCGACAGGCTCTGGAGTGTAGCAATTCCAAAATACCCCTTGGACACCCGTTGAAACGTGATATCAACGGCTTGTCAGGGGTTATGGTTGTCGGTCGCACAAGTGGAACACTACTATCCACACTTCGCCAAACTTCTGTTCGTAAAAGTTCAATGAGAAGTCGGGGTTCTTGTCGGCACCGTTCGATTATGCTTGGAGGGAGACCTGTTACTATGATTTTGTTTTGTGAGGAGATTGGTGTTTGGTATGCGATGCCCCAAGCGGCAAAGTAATCGCTATATTGTTCTAGAAAAGACCATTCTTCTTTTGAGACTTCGAAGATTATGGGTCGGCCGAGAGGTTCTATGACGGGTGAAGTTTGGTTTGTCAAGGGGTCGGTGGTGAAATAGTTTGTCATGAGGTCCTCAAGTTGACATCGCTCATCGACTGCGTGTTGATCCAGCATGACCAACGCAGAACTCTGCTTCTCATGCGCCAAGGGCCCGGATACTGCACGCTCAAGAGGGAGTTTCACCAGTATGAATTTGCGATCGACCTGTTCTATCACGGTAGCGCGAGCAAGCGCGTGACGTGAGATTCGGCCACTGAGGCTCATGGATCCTGTTTCGAAACCAACATGGACGTTTCCATGTCCACATGCACGTAGCTGATCTTGTGCTGAGCCTTCAATAAACGGCACCGATGGTTCTACAGGGTGAAAAACGGGATTCTCCCATGAGCTGATTACACCCTGGAGCCATTTGCTAGGATGTTTGTCTCGCTTCTGTGCACCTTGACAGGTAACACTGCTGCTTGTGTCACCCTCACCTGTTGTGTTGTCAAGAGTACATGCGCCAGAGATCACACCACTGTTTGAAGACGAGCCTGTTTTCTCGTCTTCTGGTTCAGGGGACGGCTCGTCAAACGGTTTGCGCAACAGTTTCCCGCCTTCCCCAACAAGACGACCCAGCGGTGACTCTTCTCGCATCTTCGTACGGACATCTGTGGCTTTGGAGGTGGCACTGAGTGGCGTAGCTCTCCCAACTTTGACCCGGTGCCAACCCTCGAAGGGGCTATCTGCTCGTGCTCCAAGTGAACCAGATCTGGAGACAGGAGTGGCGGAACTAGCTCTCGAGCTATTCGATGATGAGGGCGGTTGCTTCTTAGGCTTCTTCGACCGGCCCAACGTTCTCGCTGTCGAGAATAAGGATTCCTCGGGGGCTAATCGGACTTTTTGTGGACGAAAATGATGCTTTTTGAGAAATCCGTAGCATGTTGCCTTCAAAAGATCAATGATCGCAGATAGCGTCTGGCCTTGACTATCAAGTCGATCTGGGCTGTCGAGGCCCTCCAACCCCGTAGTGCTGATTTTCAGATAGAACATGGGCCATCTCTCGATGCCTTTCCTACTCTTCAAATCTCTTCCTGTGAACTCCTCCAGCTTCGGCGAGTTACCATTATGGTCTTCATCACCGTCAATCACACCAAAGCTAGAGTTTCCAAAGGTCCTGTTGATTTCTTCATAAAGAACATCCGTGCCAAACTCGTTGCTGACTGGCTGAATCCCAAGACTGATAAATTGGGAGCGCCGTGTCGCAACGGGATTCGTAGAGATAGCGCCTTTGACGGAAATCGGCCCGCATGATGCTGAGATGGGCACCCAAGTATCCGCGTCATCTGAATCGGCAAGGCCAGCTTGTGTGAGAAGCCGAGAGGTTCTAGAGACGATGTCTACCTTGTCTGCTGGCCGAAATCGCAATTCGCGCTGGGTTCCTGCGTTCTTGAGTGAAACGGATACACCTAATGGCCAGGCAAGGAGCAGGCCGACGATAGCTCGAATCAATTTCGACCATTCCTTGTCAAGAGCAGACTTTTCGGTGAACGTAACTCTCTGCTTGACCCTGACTGGCATATTGCCGAAGAGATCTCGAACAGCCGTGCGAGTGCCATGATCAAAGTTGACAAGCCGTGATTCAGGAGGCGAAGGCAGCTGTCTAGCCAGTATTCGAGAGTTGTGAAAAGAAATAGAATTGTGTGAAATATGCCTTTGGTGGTGAGATGTGATTGTCAGAAGAGAAAAGGTAGCAAGTGATGCTAAGAAATCACCGTGTTTCCCATGAACAGAAGACCTTGAAGGGAACTTGGATGTGTCTGCGAAGGCGTAAGTACAAATAGCTTCACGTAAGTAATATCGTTTCACTCACGGTGGAGCTTCCCGAGGCCCCCGCCATCTTTAAATTCTTCGGGTTGAATTCCGGACCCGTTATCTTCAACGGTACAATTTCCCCTGCTGTAGTCGATCGAGATGTTGATCTTGGATGCGCCAGCGTCTAAAGAATTTGTAACAAGACCGCTGACAACGCCGTTCAGAGAAGTGATATTGACCGATGATTTAATCTTGTCGACAACATCCTGAGGAAGCTGTCTGATGATCATACTCTGCAGCAGATCATGCTTGTTTGTGTAGAGTTGGTCTTTGGTTGTGGTGTTGAAAGTTTCAAAGTCCAAGTTGGGAAATGACGTCGAAGCGAGCTGAAACTGAGGTGAAGTGAGCTACACGTAACTAGGGGGCACCTGGTTTTAGGGCGATCTAATTAAGGCACAGTGGGTAACCGTCCCCGAATCCAGGGTCCGCGTGGTGGAGGTGGCGCCAAGAAAAGATGTGTCTTGAGCTTGTGGCCAGCTCAGTCCAGACTCGAAGCCACGGGACGGTACCTGCGGGAGACATAAGGGATGAGGGGGACTTGACACGTTGGGAGGCGCCTATTATTCGAGTCAATGATAGGCCATGAACGTATAGAAAGGATCGTCGTCTTCTGGTCCGTGTAGTTTAGGTAGTTGTCTCATGCAACAGATCAATCACGTGATCCGTATCCCGACCTTCGTACCATCATGCTTCGCCGCTTTCAGTCTTTGTACTGTTACATGCCATGCCACACACTTTGATCTGCTGACGACGTCTCTTCTAGCTTCATCCCTTAGTTTTCGCCTTTCATTGTTGTCTTCCATCCACGATTGACGCATCGTTTTCGTTTCTTTTCTCCTCTGAGCGAGCCTCTCTTCTCTTTACTTTGTTCATAGTCTCCCCGCCTCCGCCCGCTACCCAACGACGTTGTTCTGGTAGCTTCGACGTAACGTTTCGTTTCAATTCGACGACTTCTTCTCAATTTGATGGCGACGACCGACGCGATTTCTCCAGAGAATGGTGAGTATTGAAGCATTGTTCATGTTCATAGAATTTACCATCACCCGATATCGCCACCTTGCGATAGCCTCACAATACAATGCCTGATGCTAACATATCAGACCGTCAAGGTCAACGCAGGAGACCGTTTTCGACATGGGTTAAGAAACTCACCAACTTCAAATCATCCGATGGTGAACGTCAAAAGAGACACAAGAAACGCAGCCACAAGAAGAACAACCCCTACCCGGAATCTGGACAGGTCGGCAACGGTATAACCAACGGAACGAGTGCATGCACTTTCACCACTACACAGACGGGTACAAGCAATACCAGTGTGGATCGATCCACTCGGACATCTCGAGAAGATCAGGGACCCCCAACGATTGGACGTGGAAGTGTGGCCGGTACGGTCTTGACAGATCATGAGGCCTCCCATTCACTCATGGCACCCAGCCATAGGGCAAGTTCTGTCGCTGGAACAAACCGTACCATTGGTGGAGGAGTTGACTCGAGGAGGGGGGGAGACAGTACATTTTCAAGTCCAGCACCATCTGTGAGGTCTTTGACGACGACCTTGACCACGATACAGTCAATGGCGCCTAACGGGGCTGGGCAGCCTCAGAATCATGCCTCACAGCACCATGGCAACACGCAGTCTATTCAATTCACACAACCCTTCCCCACTACAGGAACGCCAGCGTCGGCAATTCCGCCCCATTTGGCGCCAACTGGCAACCCAACGACTTACACGTCTGCAACCGCCAACAATCTACTTACAGATAACGCATCCATCCTGACTTTGGCGTCTTCAAGTAAGCGGCGACGAAGGCGCTCTCTCGATACGGACGCATCCGTGCGTGCTCTTGCACCTTCATCACTTTGGGGTGGCAGTCGAGAAAGTTTACCACTTAGTGTTTTGAGTGCGAACATCGACCCAATGGGTATGCCTACTACTCCCGGTATTCACGGCAACCCTCGAATGGCAACAGAACGCACGAGCATTTACTCTGCAACAGGTGTTGGGCCTGCGATTTCTGGTGATAGAAACAGTTATTATGCGAAACAAGGAGATGCTGCAAGTGTTCGAAGTGGGCTGCTTGGCCATGGACGAGCTGAGAGCGTGAGCGGCAGCATTGGTGGTCTGAGCAGTCCTTTAATTACGCCACGAGAGGTATTCAACGAGAAGAGCGAGAATGAGAAAGAAGATACCCCTGTGGCTTCTAGAACGAAGGAGGCATGAGCGTGTTGATTTTTATTGCGAATGATTGGTGCTTTGTTATGCTTTATGGTACTGGGTCGGTTGGGTCTGGCAGGAATGAGAGCGTATCTGGTGTTTTGCTTGACTTATATAGAATTCTGGTTCGGTACTTACTATACGTAGTCGAGGGAAAGTTGCCCCTTAATATACCATACATGATACCCTGACAATTGTTATGATGAGCGCCAAACGAGCGAGCTTTTGATTAGCTTTACGTGATAATTTGATGTTCTACTGTGATGGATGGGTCGGGTGCCCTGGAGTAGGCAGCCACTGTGGCGCTAGGCAAGCTCCTGTAGCTCCCCAGCTTCAGCGTCCCACCATCGTCATCGCGCCGCGGCTCATCTTCTCCAATTCAAGACATTCCCGAATGCTTCAATATGGCCATCTCAGTAAGGACCACCCTGTTATCATGCGCGCATAGGAGTACCCGGTTCATGCGCACTTGAAGACTTCTCATGCTGACAATGAATCGCAGTGGAAGTCGTTTGACTTCTTCGACGTTGTCCAAATAAACATCGCCGACGACGAAACCCGACAGCTCTTCGAGGGCAACGAGATCTCGAGCGTTTGCGCAGGCTCCGATAGCCTCTTCCTTGGATCGTTCGAAGGATATGTCAGCATAATAAACAAGTCATGGAAGATCGTCAAGCGCTTCCAGGCTTACGAGGCTGGGAGCATCACGCATATGTGCCAGGTCGAAGGAACAAGTCTCTTGTTGACAGTTGCGGTACGGCCCGTTGGACCGTGGATAACGAATTGATGGGCTGACGGTGTTGATAGGAGGACATGAGCAGTGAGCCGGTTCTGAAGGTGTGGGCTCTCGACAAGCTTGTTAAGAAGACCAACACACCGACATGCCTGAGCACGGTCATGATTAACAATAACCGACGACAATTTCCTGTAAGTCTTGACGGGAGTTCAATACGGCATTGGAAGCTGACAAATTGAAGATATCTGCGTTTACGGCTACGGACGATCTTACACAAATCGCTGTGGGATTCACTAACGGCGCTGTTACCGTAATTCGAGGTGAATTGGTCCATGATCTCGGTACCAAGCAACGAATCGTTTTCGAATCAGAAGAGCCTATCACCGGTGTTGAACTCGCATGGGATGCGGCACAAAAGCTCACCACTTTATTTGTTTCCACGACCTCACGAATATTGAAGCTCGGTTTGTCCAAAAAGGGCCATGGATTACCCCCCAAGACCATAGAAGATGCCGGATGCGCAGTGGGCTGCATGACGCGTGATCCAAATACGGACGGTGTCATTGTTGCGCGTGATGATGCGATCTACACATACACATTGGATGGTCGAGGGCCGCCCAAAGCGTATGAATCGCCAAAGAGCAAGATTGATGTTTACAATGAATATGTTGCGCTTGCGTGTCCACCCGCGAGCAGCACTGCAAAGGATTCCGAGGCAATGAGGCGACGCTTTGGTAATACTACTACTAATTCTCTATTCAATGCGTCATCTTTTGTGTTGTTGGATATGGATCTTCGAGTTATTGGCCATACAGAGACTTTGATGTCACCTGTTGGACACTTTGTTGACATATGGGGTGATTTCTTCACAGTCCTCCAAGATGGCAAGGTGAGTTGAGTCTGCTGATTTCGGTGGTCCCTTATTGACTTCATCAGGTTTACCGGTATCATGAGAAAAGCCTACAGCAACGACTGGAGATGCTGTATCAGAGGAACATGTTTCCTTTGGCTATCGAGCTGGCGCAAAAGTCTGGAATGGATAATGAGCAGCAAAGCCTTATTTACCGTCGATTCGGTGATCACTTATATCAAAAAGCTGACTATGATGGCGCCATGGTTCAGTATATTCGAGCCATCGATACGACCGAGCCATCACAGGTCATTCGCAAAGTAAGTAGCTGGTCTTCATGCATGAGTAAGGCTAATATTCCTAGTACCTTGATACGCAACGCATTCACAACCTAATTCAATATCTGGAACAACTCCATGAACATCGAAAAGCGACTGCAGACCACACAACCCTGCTCCTCAACTGCTATGCAAAGCTTAAAGACATCAATAAGCTTGAAAAGTTCATCAAGTCTCCCGGCGACCTCAAATTTGACCTTGATACAGCAATTGCCATGTGTCGCCAAGGCGGATACTACGAGCAGGCTGCATATCTTGCCAAGAAGCACGGTGAGACTGATCTTGTGGTGGATATCTTGATAGAGGACTCCAAGAACTATGTCGAAGCGCTCGACTATGTTTGGCGTCAAGATCCTGATATCGTAAGTGCCAACGCCTCTTAGGGACAACAATGGCTAACATGTCCAGGCATACCCTTGTCTACAGAAATATGCCCGAGTACTCATAGAGAATTGTCCTCAAGATGCTACCAAGCTATTCGTGGACTACTATACAGGAAATTACCGGCCTCGGCGCACTTTGACGGTGCAAAATGAGATTGATACGCCCGCTAGTGGCGGGTTTGCAGCTGGAGCGGCCAGCGCTGTTCAGAACTTGTCCAATCTGCTGCCCTTACCTTATATGAATACATCTTCGGTCGCATCCCCTGGCACAGTCGGAAACACAAGGGCTGTGGTTAGCGACGGAAACATTATCGTGGATAACGACGATATACCTGCACCAAAGTATACCCCTCCTCCACCAAGGACCGCATTTTCATCGTTCATCGACCACCCGGATGAGTTTATCGTCTTCCTCGAAGCGTGTCTTGAAGAAAAGGAGCTCAAGTCGAGCGACCGAACAGATCTTTACACTACCCTCTTTGAGATGTACTTGTACAAGGCCAGCGAAAAGAAGGGACAGGATCATAAGGAGGAATGGGAGGCCAAAGCAAAGAAGCTCATCCAGGGTGAGCATGTGCCTATGGAAAGCTCGAATGTTCTACTTCTCTCGCATCTTGCGGATTTCCAAGATGGAACTATTCTTGTAAAGGAACAGGCAGGACTACGTTTTGACATTTTCAGATCTTACACATCAGCCAAGGACACGCGAGGTGCCATGAAGGCCCTCAGAAAGTACGGCCCCGAGGAGCCACAGTTGTATCCAGCTGCGCTGGCATATCTCACTTCCGACCAAAGGGTGCTGGAGGAAGCCGGGCCTGATGAGTTGGCCAACGTGCTGAACAAGATCGACAAAGATGGGCTCATGGCTCCCTTGCAGGTCATCCAAACACTTGTTGGTCAATCTTCAGGCGGCGGCGTAGCTACCATGGGCATGATCAAACCATACCTTCACGAGACAATCACAAGAGAACGCAAAGAGATTGCTACCAACCGCAACCGCATCAACAATCTCCGCGGCGATACAGAAAAGCGTCGCGTAGAGCTTGCAGACCTAGGCTCCAAACCCGCCGTTTTCCAAGCAACTTGGTGCTCAGACTGCAGCCAGCGCCTTGACCTACCAGCCGTTCACTTCCTCTGCAAACACAGCTTCCACCAACGCTGCGTTCGAAACGGCGGCAACGACAACGATGCGGAGTGTCCCAAGTGTGCACCTGAAAACGACATGATCCGGAAGATGCGCGAGGGACAGAAGGAGCGGGCTGGCAAGCATGACCTTTTCAAGATGGACTTGGAGAACAGCGAGGATCGGTTTAGCACGCTGGCGGAGTGGTTCTCTGGGGGTGTTATGGATGGGCAGAGTGCGGAGTGAATGTTATGAAATGAGGTGATGGCGAGATGCATGGTGTCTAAAGGAGTTTTGGGTTCTTATTTGGTCTTTGCCTTGATTTTGTGAGGCTTTGATACATTATACAATTAACATTTAGGCAGAATGGTCTTATTTGGTTTAATATTGTTCTGGATTCTCGTGAGTTTGTTGGTGAATTGGTGACAAAGAGCTTTGAAGTTGCAGCGCTGCCTTACCTAAAGCTAAGGTAAAATTAAATAAACGTAGGTAAACTTATGATAAGTTTAGAGATCTTTTAGTATACTGCTTGGCAAATTTGTCGATGAACCCGCCCAGAGGGTTTACCCCTTTTCCAATTTATAAAAGCATAAATCTTCTCGGTGATATGATAATTCACAACAATCTTATGATATGTTTTCTTTATCGTTTTGAGACTATGTCTTGTTTATGTCTTCAAACTGAGCCATCTGCTTACCTTTGTCAAGGAGTTGTTGCTATCATCACTTCATGTTGTGTTTGGTGCTTGAACTGAGCTGATTTTGCATAAGAACAACTCAACATGCCTTTTGAAAATCTTAGAATCATTTGTCGAATTAGGTTTTGTTTCTTAGAGAAACTAAAACTTGTACCAAAGGGGATCGCTCGGTGGTTTCTTCTGCTTGGCAAACAGTGACCAGACTGAAGCCTGGCTGTCAATGATATGCAAACTAGGCTGCAATTAGCAAAGGTTTTGGCATGGGTGAATGCTCTCAGAGCTTGAGATTCTGGGTATAAATACCACGGGTCTGTCCTCTTCTTTTTCCATCATCTCATCAATACAATCATAGTACTATATAGGTATAACCATCCCCAAAGCTCTTCACACCCAGCCAGAAGTTCAACATCAATGGCATCTTTCCAACATTCTCACCTTGGTGAGGTTCCTGCCTTTTCGCTCAGGACTGTTCAACTCTGGTGTACTCAAAACACCAAAGAGAACCACGAGAAGGTCAAGGATTCGGGCCTGGCCAGCCATCACAACACTTCCTCCCACACCTCATAACCCGCAAAGCTTTTGGACCTGAGAAAGCTCGGCGGACATTATCAAGCCGCGAATAGTGGCATGCACTGAGGTGTCAACGAGCGAGCTGAGTATTGTCGGCGGTTTACAGCTCTAATGCCGACTGTGAACAACGAGGCATTCTAGGTGTTGGCTGGCGTCACCATTCAAGCCGTCTTCTACATCTGTATTCTGCTTGGCTATACCATGGGATATAACAGATAATCTAAGTATATATATGTTAGTGCTATCTCCTTTCATTCGTTGAGTTGTGACACTGACTCTCATGTAGAGATCTCATTGCTAAACCAGCTGGGCATATTGTCGGCGTTGCCAGCACGGTCATGTGGTGATACTGCGTTCCTATACATCTTCACAACATCTTCTCTACTGTTATATATATTTATAGTTGTTCATCAAGGTGTTGGCGAAGGAGTTGTCGAGGTTACCATACCTCGAGCGGCTGGGGTTGACGTTCATAAGGGCAGTCCTCGTAGCTCATCAACCCGGGGTCCCGGGGACTGGCACAGGTTTGCCCGCTGTCGAGCATAATGATAAAGGACCATATCTACACCAAGATTATCACGTCTGTTCCTTCCGGCATGCATATTTATATTAGCAGCATAACACCTGGAAACCATAAGTTCATCTCTCAGAAAGAATTCCTACTTATGCTGGGCAAGTCTCGCCACGTGTAAGTCTCTGCCAGTTTACTCCCTTTCTTTTACTTACTTCTTCTTATCTCTAGATATTTCTAGGAATTCCCGCCCTGCCTACCGCCACGGTACTCACAGCCGATCAGAGAGGAGAAGAACGCCACTAATAACTTGTATAATCGTTTCGCTGCAGATGGTGCAGTTTCGCCACTGAAGCTTCTTATGGCGACAAACCTTCCCGCAGCTCTGAGCAAACCTGCGAGGAATACATAAGTTACTCTCGCATATTATCTCCGCCAAGCCTTTACTATATAAATTCAAGACACTCAGTCTTTATTAAAATGCTTTACTGGAGTCGTATGTTCCACGTCAACAGCCTATCGCATAATACTCACTTACAAGTCGGGAAGCTCCTTAAGCCATCCGAGATGACAGGAATGATCGTCACATCTGAAAACATGCATGAAAATTACACAAAGTCCTTTTTCTATAACATAGCCTTTCGAGGCAGCAGCATGGACTTGGTGTTGGAGTTAATTGCATTCATACATGCAAAGAACAACCAGGCGACAAAGGCGGTTTGTTCTCTCTTTGGAGCATGCCCTCGATCATTTTTCTTCTCCCAATAATACACCGACACCAAACTAACCACGTACTGCACCTGGGCCAATCACTTGGCAGAGAAAGATATGCTTATATATATCCGACTACAAAACATTCACCAGACTTGCAATAGATATATTCTAGCCCGACTCAGGGAAGCAGGCATCACACAACACTGGGTCACGGTCTTTCCTTAACATCAAGGACAGAATCGTCGGCCAGGTCTACCAAGTCAATTTGCACGTATCTGGGTCATTCGATCCGAGAAGGACCTCAAGCAAACAAAGCATCCCCATCACCACTGGGGGACGCCCACGAGCCTGGGATCGGTGACCCCGAATAGGTTGAACAGATTTCCACAACCTGGAAAATGATGCGAGACATGCTCTACGAACAAAGTCTTCTCTCCCACTCTTTAGACTTCAGCCAGAAGTAAATTCTCAGCCTTTCAAGCTTGCAGAGATTGCGTTTCCTCTGCAGTGCATACAGAACATAACGCTCGGTCCATCATTGAGCCGCTTTAATCTTGTTGAACGAAAGTGGCCGGTATATCTGTTTCTACGGAAAGGACTTCGGCCGATCAGGCTCAAAAGACTGCTTTCCATCATGTGCAGAGGAAGCGACCTCGCGTCGAGCATGAGAGCGAGACAGACCCATCGTGGGCTGAAACTTAAACAGCATCTAGGACTCATTTCTGAGAGAGAAGACGGAGGACTATAGAGATATCTTCAAAGACATAGGGCTGAACGTATCTTAGGCGTTGAATGGGCACCACATGAAGCTGTTGGCATTACCAAATACGAAGTCTCATGTGGCTTCAGCGAGCTGGCCTGGTCAGAAAGCGAATGGGCCAGAGATCGTTTGGAGAAATTCGAGGAGCCATATTGGTTCCAGCTCTATAATAAAGATCATTGGGATGGACATTGGGGCACTCCGATCATGAATCAAGCCAGCAACCGTGACTTACTGTTCAGATAGCTGTCGAGTCTGAACCAGCACCTGGCCTCACCACCTTACCAGCAGGAACTCTGTCATTGCCCTAACAGAAAGTGTTACGGGGAGTTCTCCACTCTGGCCGGAGCGGTCAACCACCTGGAGAGCAAATTGTGCCGCTTACTTCAGTTTGAACCTGTTCAGAATAGTATTTAAGGCTTCTTCTCTTCCGGTTGCTGGGTACAGCTCAATGCTCTTCTTACCTACATGTACCCGGGTATGTCACGAGTTCCTTAGCACATCACCTCGTTTTTCGATGATGTAGTGGCAATGTTTGGGGACTTGCCGTCGACCATCGTCCTTGAAAAGGGTCCAACACTCTGGTATTAACCACTCACAGACCATCGATGAAATTGTTAGACACCCGGAGCGTATCATGTCTGGCCGTAACACGAACTCTTTCTTCCTGGGATCTCTGAAGGTCAATGTGAGTCTCTCTAATTTACAGTCTCAATCGTTATATTTCGCCGCCCCCAACGATGGTGTGCGCATCATGCTGCTCTGACTCAAACCGCCCGCTTAGAGATCTCTAAAGAGCGTTCTAAACAAGGAGTTACGGCCAAAACAATCCCAACAATCAAGAGCAGGGCCTTCGCCCTTCTACGCCGTGGTGCCTATTGCACCCCTCCCCACTTTCTTAGATATGCAAAACAAAACAAGAGCCGATTACTCAAAGCCGTAAAAAGCTCCTTAGATTCGGGCTGATACATACTGCCATTAGTCACCGCTGAGCTCAGTCCGCACCTACGGTTGTGGAGAGTCTCTTCCTGGCGATGGCATGGCGCCCTCCCCTAAGCCATCTCCTGTCGCCAGGTCGAGCCATCCAACTGGCTTATTGATCATGCTGCCAACCCCCAACAAAGCGTTCGCCGAAGCTATACGGACTGATCCCGAAGCCTTTGATCTTTGGAAACGACAGCTTCAGTAACTTCAGAAACATATGTCACTATACCCGCAAATGCAAAAAAGTCCTTGCATGCACATGGTTGGCTTGCAGACGATTACATTAAGAGAGTTAAGTTTGCGGTGCTGTCAGCCTTCCCATTCCCACGATCAGCTGTGGGTGACCATATATATATATTCCAGTATATCTTTGATAGTTCGGAGATCCACCGCAGTTACTGTTAGCCCCTTTCTCTGGATCATAGACGACAAGATCACATTTCTTCTTTCACATCCATCCTTCATACACACCCAAAACTACAACCTTTTCCCACAAATTCAAATTCCCAACACAACCGCCATGTCCATCGAACTCCACGCGGATCACCTCGAAGTTTCTGCGTGAAGCCTTCGCCAACTTTCATCTGCTGGCGGTAGAGAATTCGCACACAGAGGTCCTCTACTCCCCACCACCAAAAAGGGCCTCCAGCCGTGAGTTAGGACGAGTTGTATCTTTTGGGGAATTTCGTCACACTAGATGCCAGTCTGTTTGACATTGCAAGAAGTTTGAAGCCTTGCCTGCTCAAGACAAAGTTTTGAGTGGGTTCTTCAGTTCATCGAAACAGGCACCTTATTGTCCAAGAGATTATATATTTTGTAGTGGAGGCTAGATGACACAGCTCAAGTTTCAGCCTGATGATGATTCTAGAAATCGTGAAACTGCAAAGGCAAATGGCTGCAGCCCCTCAAGGATACCCTTGGAGAGGCTCTGTACGAGCAAATCTTGGAGGCTGGGGCTGCTTGATTGAGGCCAACTGTCATACCCAAAAGCAACACATTATCTGCGCCTGCGAACCAATTTGTTGTTTCTCAATAGTACACAATATGAACCAGTAGCCCCACCTCGATATATATAGTGAACAAGACACTTACCAACATCCGTTGGTTGCAGCCAGACGGGTCGCCGAAGAAGTCGGCATTAAACACCGAGTAGCAGCAACGTGTTAGCAAGCAGATGCCCTGAGAGTTACAACGAAGATGGAGAGGACAGTGACGACAGAATTGAGGACGGAAGCGATTATGAGAACGATGGGGCGACCTCGATCCTCTCTCCTCTTCCATCTTCCAACCTCAACTCTCAACCTTTCTCAAACTCTCTTCCCTCCCTCTTCACAACTTACCTTCTACCAGAAACCCAACCATTGCCTCGAAGCAACACCACCCCCGGTAGAGAAGAAGATGAGTGAATTGAGGTTGCTAAGCATCACACGATCGACCGTACGAGAAGGGGAGCAGGGAGCAGCACGACAACACCCTCACAAGTACGACTTCAAAATTAAGTACTTGAAGATTTCCGTTGGAGACTCTTCGTCATGGATGAGTCCCATCAAAGCGTTGCCGGCGCATATCACAATATGGCTCTACTGCTTAAAACCGGCGGCTTGTTGTCTGTAACCAATACGCCTGGGTCATCCTGATGAACCTCCACGGCATTGACCTCCAATACAACAGCAACGACACTTTCGAACTGGGTCCTATCTGCTGAGTAATCGCCAAGATCGTGTTGGTTTGCGGAGGTGCAGCCACGGCGCAGAAGTCCATCCAGAAGTTGGGCCTCGATTAAGACCGCGCGCAGATCCTGACCAAGGCCTGCCACGCACTAAAGGATGTGTTTATAGCCACCTTGAACCAATCGTTCAGGGAACAGCCGCACAGATCGGAAACAACCCTATCTACTATAGAGAGGACAAGAGAGCCAATAGCGATGATCGGCCCGGAAGAAATACTCTCATTTTACTCCCGATACTACGGGTACCGCATGATGGTATGTTGTTCCGATCTCACCATCACATGTCGAGAGGGTATTCAAGTACGCAGGGCTATTTTGTGTCATCAGTCGTCCTTTTTAAGACATTGCACGATTGCTCTTCGAGACCGATCCCGTATACCGTGCCCTACACCTCACCATCGCTCGACTGTTCGCAGAGCAGCTAAAGAAGGACATCCAAGCCCTTCATGGAGACGACAAGGCTTCCTTCATCTCCTTCTTGATAAAATTCAACCTTCCTTCGGAGGAGATCGTGCCAAAAGAAAACTGCAAAGAACGTGGCACCTACAACAAGGTCGATAAAGAGTCGAGATGTATATATGTCCGCGCCTCGAAGCATCCAAGCCCACGGCGAACAAGGCGAAGAAGGCCAGGCTTTCGGTTCACTGCCTCGCACTAAACTACGATGCCAGTAAAATCGATGAACTGAACACGAGGTTCTCAAGGACTTGCAGTCATGGACAAATCCCAACATGCCCGCCCAGAGACAGTTACCATTAGATAGTATCGAGGTCCGAAACTAATGGCACGCACCTTTCCACCTCTGCCATCTGGCATCTTTTCGGAAACCATCATGAACAGGATTTCATCGACCAGGGCAATACAAAAGCTGCCTTTATCAAGAATAGGCTCGCATCAGAGCATCGCCGTATGAGATAACCTGCCGACCAAATTTAATAATATATAGACCACAGCAAATGATGCAATTCACTCAGAGTAAAATCACGCACTATACACCAGCAGGAATTATATACAGCACGAGTGTGCGGCTTGACCTTGTCAGGGTCCTCATGCACTGTCCAGAAAATGTGACTCTAACAAGGCACCGCCGGAAAAGTCTGTCTGTGCCAGAGCTCTGCAAGCTAAGGGACTGAAAAGAAAAATGGAGACCAGAAAACATAAAGAAGCTCTCTACAAACTCGATCCTCAACTACTTCCGACCACAAAAGAAGAGCAGAAATCAGAAAATGTGCCTGGCAAGTTGAAGGGGGATGATAGCAGAAGCCAAAGACTAAAAAGGTACTACCGGCAATCTTGATGCACTTATCGAAGCTCTGAAGGTTAAGGAAATCCAGCGATTGAGAAATTTGTTGGGGGACATACCTTGCCAGCTGGAGGATTCCGGATGGGTCTAAACACCGCAGCTCTACCTGATCGACAAGGGCACACTTTTGGTTTTAAAGACTCCCGGTCATGAGAGTTGGAATTGTTGACGCTCTTCCCAAGCTTGGAGAATCGGAGGTTGGCAAGGCGACCTGCTACGCATTTAGAGAGGCAGGCAAGACAACAGTTTGGATCATACCTGCAGGTCCTTTTGACACTACCAAAGACATTCGCAGCGCTATGTTGGAGATCAAGAACAAATCCTATAAAGGCATCAAGTTTTCGGTCTACCCCATCACCGAGAAGAACCTTGCGACTGGAAGATTTGTTGTAAGTATGGTGATAATACTTGAGGGTACTAAATTAACTAAATCCAGGTCGTCTGGGAACAGGAGGCTGAGTTCCCTGGCAAGCAGATCAAGGTTCGGAGTGTCCTAGCTATTCTTATATAGAATTGAAGGTACACTTTTGGCCCTGGGGTATGCAGGGCCAAAGAAACGTCAAGAGACTAACAAACACCCATTTCTGGAAGGGAGGCCTCGTGCTTGCAAAAGCTTTACTCTCTGGAGTTCAAACACCCGAAGTGCAGGAGTTTCGATGTTAATTGAGCCTAGACTCCCACCCCTATGTATATCATATCTTGGCCTTGGAAGGAAAAAACACCGCGATGTAGAACCCTGGGTACAAGCTCAGACAGCCGAGAAATCATGGCTCCTTACTTACCCTCTCCTATTTTCGTGGATCTGCATATCGTACATCTCACACCCAATATGCCTGAGTACACAAGAGAATATTGCGATCAATGAGGGCTGTCCGGATATTCGCAAACTTCGTGTGAACTTCAAGACCCCCTTCAACGACACCCCGCGATGGTGAAGATCTCACGGACATCAATTCGCACTACACGGAAACCCCCCTCGATACCGAAGACTCTACCTTATATATGGGAACCCCCCTTTAGCGATATAGGCCGAGACACTATAACTAACTAGAAAGCCTGTAGTGATGCAGTTAGCTCCTGCCCCTCGTTTTTGTTGTCCTCTGACGCCCTGGTAGCCTTTATATAGCTACTAAGCGATATGGCTTAGTTATCCTTGCCCCTAATGTTCAATACTACTAAGGATAGTTATATCTAGTAAGTATTATTGGGTCTCTAGTATATAAATACTAGTAATGCTAATGCTATATATATATAGTATATTGCCCTTAAGGTCTACAAGGAAGTATAAGCAAAGGTAGAGAGAATAGAGAGAGAGCAGAACGAGGGTAAGCTATACTACCGTGACTCTATCTACGATACCCCCAGTATTTCCTCCTTAGGCACCTGAGGGGAGGATCCTGGGTCTTGTGGCTGAGGGGACCTCACTTTGCCATTTACTTATGGCTTCGCTCGCCAACCAACTGATACAGAGGACATGCAGGCCCTTGACGACAGGATCTATGTAGCTCTCTTGCCCCTCGCGATACTGGCAATAGTACCACGTTGGGCTAATGCAATGACGACTACAGACGGCCAGGTCTTTAGTTTGATATTTAGAAAAGGATTAATACATCACGATATGTAGTATATGCGACGCGGAAACATCTGGTCTTGCCGCAGGTCACCAAATACACTTATTTCTAGAGAATATTCACTGAGCCCATGATGTCTGGGAAGTCCTCAATAACGATAACCCCAACGGTGATCTCGTCATGGTTCTCAAAGAACCCAACTCTACGAACTCGATTTCAGATGTATCAATCCTATAACAAGCAATTATTCTTGCTTGACATGGCTACCAAGTGAGCAAGGAGGTCATCTATGATTCCAGCTATTTCTGCCTCACCCCAGTCGATCGCTGCCCCACGTACGTTGCTGCACTGCTCGATCTCACAACTTACAACCTCCTCCCTCACATCACTAGACAATGAGCGCCAAAAACTCACGAAACACCAAAATGCCTTTAATAGAAGCTCGATCACTCGTCGCGTCATTCTCTCGCGCCCTCACATCCTTCCAATCATCGCAAGACTCATTCCGCATCCTGTGCACTCTACCCCACACTTCCAATGTCCCCGCGCCGCGCCGACCAACCCGCCCACTACAGAATCTTGTGATTCTTGACTCAAGCTTCAATCCGCCGACATTAGCACACGCAAGCATGGCACGCTCTGCGCTGAGATTAGAAGGGGAGAAGAGGCTGATGTTGCTGCTGTCGGTGAACAATGCTGATAAGGCGCCGAAGCCGGCGAGTTTTCCTATCAGATTGAGTATGATGGAGGCGATGGGACGGGAGCTGCTTGATGAGGGTGTAGAGATTGATGTTGCTGTCACGACGATGCCTTTCTTTCATGATAAGGCGAAAGCCATATCAGAATCAGGGTTTCATGCTACACAAGGCGGGGGTCAACCGATACAGACTTTCCTTGCAGGGTTTGACACGATAGTTCGCATCTTTAATCCAAAGTACTACAACGAAGGTATCCAAAGCGCGCTGGGGCCGTTCTTCGATAAGTGCAAGGTGAGAGTTACGACGAGGCCTGATGAGACGTGGGGAGGAGTCGATGAGCAGAGAGCGTGGCTGACGAAGGAGAGGGTGAGGGATGTCGGAGGTGAAGAGGCTTGGGTTGAGAGGGTGGAGATGATCGAGGGAAGGGAAGTCGATGGTGATGTGAGTAGTTCGCGGGTGAGAGAAGTCGTCAAGAGTGGTAAGGGTAGCTTGGATGGGCTGGTTGGGGAGGAGGTTCGAGGTTGGATCGAGAGGGAGGCTTTGTACAGAGATCGCAATGAGAGTTTGTAGTGCTATGTTAGCGACTTTCGAGATAGTCACTGTGCGATCTCACGAATGGAATAATAAGTCTTTCAGATAGACTGAGAAACTCATGAACACTGTTGGAAATGCTCGGCAACGTTGTCGGTTCGTGGCCTGAGCGGTTCTCTCAAGCATGGCACTGCAGGGTAGAGGACATAACAGAATTGTTTCCACAACATCTTGCTTTACGACTTAATAATATTTACTATGAGATCCTGTCTCAAGTGAATGAATTTATTTCCATAGCTGCTCCAGCCTTCAGTGATACCCGGCCCAAAATTTGATTCGAAGAGCCATCGCAACGGAGGGATGTTCGCCTGTACACAAGCAATGAACAAAGACGGAACGCAGCGCGCAGCACCAACCTGATGAACGCGCACATACGGAGTACACAAGCTAGAACTTCACATTTTACCATGCAGGCATATCTCGAAGCAGATGCTACACATAATGCACAATATACAAATGTAGATACTACTACACAATATCAACTCCGAAATCCGTTCCAACTCAAGTCTCGAGAGCATCACAGAGTCAAGCACGGTCTACCCCCTCGGCGCAATGATTCATGCAGTCGCATTCTGCTTCCGCATTTGATCTCAATTTCGGCGCAAACCTCCAAAGTGATCCACTTCAAAAAATCGAAGCTCTCGCATCGCGCAGAAAAAAATCACTGCAGCATCCACTTGCTGCTCGCTGTGATTCGCTGCACCGCTCAAAGTCGTCTGCGGTGGATCACCAATTCACAGCCCACCAACCAATCAGAATCTCCACAACTCTCAAAATCCTGAGGCTCAAAAAAAAATAATTCTGCCAGCAACTTTTAGGCGGTGAAACGTGAGTGATCCCGCGCCCCACAGGCACTCTATAAAAGCGCGCCTTCCCTCCGACCTTTTGGACTTTTTTCTTCTTTTCTTCTTCATGTCGACAATACTTCAGAGAATCATTTCTATAGTATTCGACCTTCTCTTGGTTCCCTAAAAGAGCCACAGATCCCACCCTGGTTGATGAGTGCATATCCTCGACACCCTAGAGTGAATACCCTTGGTCCTCTCGATCTGTCCGCAAGGACGGCGGTCTTGCCTGCTTCGTGCGGGTGGCTGTATAGAGATGGTTGTATTTGATGATCTCGACCCTGATTGCGGTCTTGCCTTCGGGCGCGCGGTCGGGGTGGGTGTTGATGGACGTCTGACAGGCGTGTTTTCTCTTTTTCGTTGCTTGCTGGGGCTTGCCCTGGGGGTGAGGAAGAAGCTGTGATGTTTACGTGTGTTTCTGTGGTGACTGAAAAAGCTTTTGTCGATGGGTAAGGACCGCTGTCGTACGGCACCGTCACGTCGCATTGATGTGCGCGCAAGTCTTGCTCGAGTGCATGTGTATTCCTGAATGTCATGCTGATTAAATATTCTCTAAAGAGTCGTCCAAAATACGCCTTTGATCACGAAGACAAACGAACGCACGCGCTCCGCCCTTTCCATGTGCCCATGATCCTCGCACTCTATGTGCCCTCCCGACCGCCCGATGTTCTCGTCACTCGTCGCATTCGTTGATACCTCGTCGCCTCATGGCTTCCGCGCGTAGACGTACCGCACCATCATGTATCCATGAACCTTCCGACTACAGATCGCTTTTCGCATCGCCGCGAGGAACTGCGGGTATTCCTCCCTCGGCCAGTTGAGCACGTTATGCCAAATATACAGCGTGTATCCTACGACGAGTCAGCGAGCGACCGAGGAGATGCGATGTCGGATACATACCCTCGAGATCGTTTTCCAAAGTCAACCTGACGTACTCACCCAGCTCAAAAAGCTTCCGATTACTGGTCCATCCTCCCACGGGTAGCTGCAGCCCAAACATCGTTAGCAGGGTATCACCGCAAACAAATCCGCCGTCGCACCTTGTAATCAAATATCCTGACATCCGTGAAGCCAGCCTCTGTGATACTCCGCTCCTGCAGCGCCTCCTGCTGAAGAAAAAACGCCCTCCCCGTTGCTGCGCCGCCTTTCTCGTACAGATCCGCCCACTTCTGGAGGGCAGGCTCACTGTCTGTCGTTCCGTCATCGGAGTAGAAATGTATGTCAGCCTCGCATGATTGGACCCAGCCACCGGGTGCACAGCAGCGATATGCTTCTTGAAAGAGGGCGGGCCAGTCTTGGACTGACCCAAAGAGGTAGCGGATGTGGATGAAGTCAAAGTAGTTGTCTTTCCAAGGCCAGGTGAGAGTTGCGTCTGCGATCTCAAAGTGCACGTTTGGTGGGACCCATTCAGGCTGGGTGGGCGAGAGGTCTGAGCCGATTACTTGAGCGCTTGGATATGCATCTGCAAAGTCTCTGAAGACATTGGATGTCAGTCAATTGAAGTGAGACGTGGGGAGGAGAACTTGCATTGCCCAAATTCCGGAACCAGTTCCGACATCGAGAACTCTCTGGACATGAGGCGATATGGGTGCCAAGAAGAGGTTGTTATCTAGCAGTACAGTGAGGTAGTGATGAGTGATGTCAACTGATTGAAGCTGCTGCTCATCGTTCGGCATAACATATTCATGAGCATAGCGATCGCTGTGATATGTTCTCCCTTGAATAGTTCTGTACTCGAGAATGCTCGCCGTCACCGAGTCCGGGTACATAAAACTGGCGCTGAGCGGAATATGTGAGTCGAGCCGAACAAGACATACGGAGATATGGAACAAACTCACGCATCGGATCCAAGGGCCGAATCAATTTCATAACGATCAATATCGGAAGTATCCTACAAACACGGCAAAAAAAGACACAAGATGTTAATTCTCAATGATTATTACTCTACAGGTTTTATGTAAGAGAGGGAGGTTTGGTAGGGTACAACGCACCTCAGGGTCCTCTGCGGGGATGAGCTCAGCCTGAGGAGCGGGGGAAGATGGAGCAGCGGGGGCTGCAGCGGTAGGAGGAGGAGGAGAGTGAGTGGCAGTAGCAGTAGCAGTAGCAGTGGGGGTGTCTCGAAGTTGTTGGTCTGTCATGATATATCGCGATCCATAGGATTACTCGATACAGTCAGTTACTTTTATGTGAGTGATATGGGGGGCGTGAGTGGGTGTGTTGTTGGTTGAAGGGCCCAAATGTTTTGTAAAGAGTGGAGATGATTCTGGACAGGGTATATCAGATATCGATAGATGATGAAAGAGAAAAGAAGAAAGAAGAAAGAGAAAAGGGAAGAATGAGTCTAGAACCTAGAGCTAAGAAAAAACCAAAAGGTCGGTATAGCAAAAAGCAACCTTGATTATGAAGAACAAGGCGAGGGAACCGAAAGAAAGATCAGAGGCAAACAAAACCCAACCGACCCCTCCTTCGTCTACCTTGGATGGAACCCAAGATGATCCTACCTAGACTAGGTAGACTAACTAGAGCCTTGGGCTGTAACTAAACGCAAAAGTTACTTGTACTTTTGGTTCTGTTTGCTAAATGGTGCTGTACAGTAGATCCCGTCGCTCCCGTAAGCGGTGTCTCAGTACTAAGCCAAGGCCGGGGCTGCTTTTAGTCTAGTGCCCTCTTGTCTCAACCTTGATCGTTACATCACATCAACCGATAATCATCACTCGTGATGGCTTCAATGGAAACTTTTTCATCCAATCAATTTGCGAGCGTCAGTGCTCGTTCAATTCTAGCAAAAACGCCTGTTTCTACTTATCCCCCAGTATTGCGAATGCTAACGTCGAATACGGGGAAACCGGCCACACCTAGAAACCGGCCAGTACAGCAAAACTCAGTGGATGCCTGAGGCCCACATAGACTTTTACCATAGTAAAATCCCAGGTGGCCGGTTTCTAGGTGTGGCCGGTTTCCCCGTATTCGACGTTAACCCCCCGTAACTAGCTAGACCTAGTATTCTCGCCCAAACACACTCCTTTCATCGCGCTCTGGTGAGCTGGCTCCACCATTCGAAGGGAATTGTCTCTTCATCCAGTTCCCCTTCCATGAATTCACACCAGGTGTCGAACTCATACTTGAGGTCGTCTGGGACCCCGTCATCAGTAAAAGTTGCCAGCATCTGCTGACACCACTCGAGCACATCAACCTCGTACCAAGGCTGGACCTGATCACGGTTAAAGTACCCGAGAATAAACTCGATCTCATAACCGTGGTGCTTCTGCCAGAAATACCGTCTATTTTTGTGGAAGTTGGCTCCGCTGATATTCCAGATTGTCAGATCACGACGTCTGCATGCATCGAACCACACAAACCACATGTACCATGGGTTCCACTCGGTATCAATAACGAACTCATGGACGCGCCCAGGTCCATTGCGACGAATTGTGCGGCTGATATCGTACATGAACTCATACTCACCCGCGCAGTAGGGTCGAACTGCGTTGCATAGCGTCACCCACGAGCGCATGAACTGCATGTGCACTACACGCCCATCGGCAGTAATTTGCGCTGTGATTGCGTCCAAAGCTGCCAGAATACTCTTGAGAAGAGCCTGCTCAAGCACGTCAATCATCTCATACTCGATCATGATGTCGAGCTTCTGTCGGAAAATGTCAGCGACTTCTCCAGGATACGATGCCCTCCAACGGGTCACCGATGGGCTGTGCAAGTCAGCATGAAGCGTTCCGATTAGAGTACCAATCGAACTGACACCTACCCATTCATCGTCTACTCTAGGCCTCTTTCCCTTGCAAGTCTTCTTGAGCCCTTCTGGACACTCATTGTAGAATGTGAGCAGGCTGACATCTCGACTCCCATACTCCTGGAGCATTAACTCCAATAGACGAGGTGGAATGTGCGACTTGAGCGCTAGGTCTAGAGGAGACTCTGTGAAGTACGTCTCTGTAATTGCACCTTCAACAAAGGGATATGGCTCCGTGTCCGCCCAGTTCCAGACCGGATGATAGAAAGGGGCATTGTCAGTGGCTAGCACGCCGTCGAGGGCTTTGGGTCTAGTTGGGTTCGGAAAGCCATAGCTACTCAGCAACTCAATCATGTTGAGATACATTTCGATCCCAGGTCTACCAATGTCAAGTTGGAGTTGTTTCAAGAGTCTTGTGGGCATGTGTCCAAGACCCATATCCAATCGTTGATATCGAAATCCGTTGAGGGATTCACTTACCAAGTTCGCTTCTCCGTCAGCGCCCTTCTCAAGGAGCCACTGAAGAGCCACATAGACACTTACCCGAATTACTTGCTGCATCTGTTCGCTTCGCGGACTATTATGCTGCTCGTCCAAGTTGAGGAGTAGAGCGTCGATGGGTCGATACTCCCTCCACGATGGTCTAACAGGCCAGCTCATTTCGACTGGGGCTGCGCGATGTTCGTCACATAAACGCATCATCGGCAGATAGGCCGACTCAACAGCCCGTCGGAACGCCCTAAAGTTTGAGGCGCGAAGGACATACGGACGGACAATCCGGCACATTTGCGAGCAGGCCAGCATCAGCTTACACAGTGCGTCGACGTTGACGTCCGTATCGTCGCTGATTGCTTCAGCGATGAGTGCCTGGAGCTCTTCTGGGAGGCCGAGAAGAGTGTTGGCCGGGATGACCTCAGAGCTGGAGCCCGAGGCGGAGGCGGAGGCAGGTGAGTTGTCTTGAGAGGACATTGTGGTGGCAACGAAATGCTACAGAGATAATCTGAGAAGGAGGTTAATGTTCCTGAAGATGAAGAGGTTGTTTGGGTTCCTCGAAGTGATGAGGAGAATGTGTGAGTGAGGTTTAATCTCTAGTTGATACTGCAGATGAGTGCCAGTTTATACTCGCAGAGACGAACAATTCTCCACGGGAACATAATGAGAAACCAGGACAGTTAATGCTGCTGTTCTATATATCAACTATGTAGTAATATTGAAATGAGGAGGAAAGAGCATGATCTTTTGTCCGGGAGATCTCGTCTTGTCACCCCTGAGTCTTATAGGTTGCTTGTTTATGCATACGCTGGAGAAGACAACATCAGATCTGAGTAAAGGCATCCTTAGCTTGGGTATCCTAAAGTTATCCTAAAGTTATCCTAAGCTTATACTAGATTAACTAAGCTTTTTTTATTATTTAGGATCAAGATGCTAGGTTTTCTTTTCTCCCCAAGTCTGCTTGTCCATGTATTTCAATCCAAATCATGCGTCTGAGCTCTGACAGCGATATGCATACGAGATCAATGATCTCAGCAGCCTCCGCAGATTGAGGACATACATCATAGTTCTGCTCACATGTCTAGTACTATCTGGAACAACTGCTTGCCCCCATATCAACGAAATGGCCATTCTTTGTCGTCTATCAAAGAGACGAGCAATCCTTTATGAGAACAAAATGAGAAACTCGGACCGCCAATTGCTGTTCGCTATATCAGTCACTTTCCAGAATTGACTTAGTCGCTTCAGAAAAAAGAAGCTCTTGTGTTAAAAGGGGTTATTTGGTGATTTATTCCGCTTGGCAGCCTTACCACCATGGACGTGGATGGTAGGATTGTCGGTGCTGAGGTGATGATCAGTGTCTTCGCCGCGGTCTTCTTCTTCCTCGCTCATCGGGGTGTTGTCGTCCTCATCCAGCATTTCCTCCGTGATGGAGTCCGGATGTACTTCGTCCAAACCGACACGCTGCATATGGGTCGTTAGTGGAAAGTCACCGATACATGAAAATACGTTTACCTTCTAGTACTTTTCGACTTTGATCTCCTATTGGTACGTTGGAGACTTACCCGACTAAGAGCTCTCCGAGTAGTGCTTGTGGTGTTGGATGGCGTGTGACAGACTGTGATGGGCTCAAGTGTTATTCGGTGAATCTGACTGTCACTGAACCGCAAGTGTACTGTTAGAAGCCGCCCGAAAGACTCGGATCAGCTCAAGTGACACTTGTTGACCTCTATCTCTGCTAGAAAGCGCTTGAGGTCTGGATGTCCTGTGAGAGACCGCGATCAGCTAAAATTGTGCCCTATTGCCATTCCTTTCACTGAACAGCGCTTAGAATGTCGGGGGATTCTTTACAAACCTTACGATTCCTCTGTGAATTCAATGATATGTCTTTTTAACGTGATCAGTACATTGTGCGCATATGTACGACTGTGCGAGCGTACTGCTTTGGGGATAATAAAGTAGAATGGAGGGAGATGTGAGATTCTGGAGATGTGAAGGTTAAGGGTAGAGATGAATATTTTACAACCATTACCCTAAACTTATGATGATACTACTGAAATTTAGGAGAATGTAGCTAAAAATGCGAATCTTATTGAATGCTAGTGAATCATTGCCTGCCAGATCGCTTACAGAAAAGACTTCATTCTCTCCCCATCTCCACCTCGCCTCCTTTTCTCCTCCATCACCATTCTACTTCACCCACCGCGAACCCCATTCTCTGATAAAAACTTTATATGCGATACCTCTATCTTTATGTCGCATCGGATTTAGAACAGCAGTGAGGTGTTTTCCCCTTGATTTCTGGTAAGTCTTTGCATTCGTATTGAATGGTTTCTCAGTTTTCTAACCATAGAGTCTCCAGATCGCTTCATTACCATACTACTCCGACTTCACTTTCAACTCCTTCATCGATGAATAGCTTCTAATAACTGCACCTTCCATGTATTCTCGCTGGCATCAGTCCCTTCGCGTTACCCCTGAAACTCCTGAGTCACCATCCTCCGCGCCAGCAATCGAGAGGAACGGCGAGCACGTTTCGCTGCAGCCCAAAACAGTCTGACATCCGAAGAACTCAAGAAACAGAAGGAGTAGAACATAAAGTTCGCCCAAAATCCCCTTGCTCATACCACTCTATACATGCTGAAACTCTCGAAGAAGTGGTTCATTGAGTTTATGGAAGACGAGCACCCTGGAATTGGCGCCCAGGCTGAATTCTTTGCCTCTGATAGCAACGAGCCGGATCATGTTCTTCTCAAAGAATACTCTCGGTACCTAGCACGCTCTCGTGTTGGAAGATTGGGAGATACATTGAAGGTCAACACTGTCAATGGCCACGTCAGCTGCCTGCTGTGGTCAATGGAACGGGAATCTAACCGTTCCTATAACAGTGACATTCGGAAGCAGATGGGCCTCTTCATATCAAACAACTTGGCCGTTCAAGAATGCCTCACGACGGAAGCTAAGCCGAAGCTTTCGGCCAGCTCGAAGGACGTTTCTTTCATCGTGTCCAAATTATACGAACCCGAATGTCTGGGCACATTTGGCTCCATGCGCGCAGTTCTCAATCTCACACTATACATGATGCTCATCATAGACACGTGTGGCCGCAGGGGGGGATTTACAGGGCATCGTTTGAGACCCGAGCACATGTGTCTTCGATGGGAGGACGCTCAATTCTACTGTTTTCAGAGCGTCGAGGACGATGTGTTCGACATCCGCACCAATCTCAAGATCTGTTAGGCAGGTAATCTAGTATAAATTTAGGATAAGCTTAGGATAAGTTTAGGATACCTTTACTTAGATCTGAGGTTTTCTTGCTCCCCGAGGCTTGAGTAGCAAAGAATATTACTCTCGATGACTCTCAGTTCAAGATTATTCCCCTTGACCGATTACTACCTATTTCAATGGTTTTCGAAGATACTCTCCGTCTTCTTATCAACACTGTTCTCCTTGACGGGGTTTTCGGTGAGGGCATCAGCAGCTGGAATGATCTATCTCAGATAAGGCTACCGTCTCACATCGCCAGAACTGGTCGTCGGATTCAGCTCAAGGAGGAGCTGATGGATGTGCCGGTGCTCAGACGAATGATGCATCACAACCTGACGAAGGACCTTTCCAAATGGTTGACATCTCGCCACAAATCTCCAGACATGGACAATGGTGCGTTATTTACACGAAATTTGTTGGGTACTGCCTGCGCCGTGGAGCTTCATACGTTCTAGCAATCAACTTCAGTAATGATATGCGCACAGTCCTCATGGGCCAGAGCCAGGCAACAACAGTTATGCCAAATACTACCAATCCAGGGTGTCGACGGTTGACTTCCCATCCATGTTTCGTGGTCTTGATCAGGTCTCTCCATGTTTTATGGCTTGATCTTCGGATATGCTATGAATTTGCTAGATATATGGGGTTCTGGTCTGCACAGCAGCAATAGTTCAATATGCGTTTCTATGGGCTTTAGTATGAAGCAAAGAGTTTATTTTATTCTTGTTATGATCCAATGTAGATTGATGCCTCAGTCCACGGATCTATATCTAAACAAGATGCTACCTACCTATTGGAATTTACCTAAAGAATGCAGCATCCTTAGCAATAGCTCTATCGTCCGCCCCCCTTCCAGTTCCATCTTCATCGAGAAATCAACCAATGTTAGTACGGTAACAACGGCCCCCGTTTGTAGCTACAAGGTACGACCGTTCAAGACTGATAAAGTTCCAGGCATCTAAAGACATGTTGACCCAGTCTTGTTCGGTATTATCCTCGAGCCAGGACGGGTCGAGCTTCTCGTGAACATCTTTAAAATGAGCCGCCCTGGCTTCGATCAGGGAATCAGGGGGGTACCATGATATAGGGATTGCAAACTCATGTACGGGTCTCTCGACCACGGGGCGAATTGCTCGCGGCGAGTCTATTCGAGAATGTCGACTCCATACCCTCCGGCCGAGGAAAGGGGTCTGATAGATGGAGACGCAGAGCTCCCGCCAGCACCATGTCCCGTCACGTTCAAAGTTGAGACGGCCATTATCTTTCTGCTTTACTTCGATCCTACGCAGAGCTTCAAGGATGTTTTCGAGTACTGACTGCTCATTGTTATTAATCCCGTCATGTTTGACCAGCAGTCTTATCTTAGCCTCAAAGGTATCGGAAAAGTAACTGGGGCTGTCTCCCTTGTATGTCCACGGAGCAAACAGGTCATCGAAAAGGATGCAGACCAGTTCATGGAGTCCTGTCCATTCGTGCCAGTCAATGCTAACTCGATCGCCAGGGGCAAGGCGAGACTTGAGAGTCAGTCCCCGATCAGAGAGCATGTTGCTGAGAAAAACCTCGAATAGAGCTGGGGGGAAAGCCGACTGCAGCATTATCTCCATGATGCTGTTGCAGCCCTCAGCAAATTCCTCGTAGCCTGGATGTACGCCCCTCCTCTCGATAGACACCCTGCGTAGTGCTTTAGACGGAAATCCCAAACCCTTGCTAATAAGAAACTCAGTTACCCGGCAGATGCCACGATGGCTATCCGTATCTGTCGCTGTTGAGAACATAGTCAGCACATAGGGAGAGAAAACAGGACAAGTTTTTAATTCTCCCCTGACCCTCACGACTCGTTGGGTATGATACCCGTTAACGAAGAACCACTCAGCCACTTTGATGTATTTATCAGCCGAGAAGTTCCCGTCCAGAAACCCAGATGAAAGGACATCAAGCGGTGTCAAGTAGACTCCGCGTGGCCCCGTTCCCTCCCAAAGTTGGCTGGTGGGGACGTTTATGTGCTTGAGACACTCAGTAATGAGATCAAGGTTGCCATGAGAGCAGGCAAATTCAAAAATATCTCGCCTACCGTCGTAAACTTGCTTGAAAGTCAATTGGAAGAGTTGAGATGATGCATGGTGAATGTTGAGATGATCTCTCCAACTCATTTTCTCATCATCAATAATGGAGAAGAGAAGTTCATTAGGTAGATCAAGTAGACCTACCTTCTGGGACTTCTTCTCTCTTTCAGTAAGAAACATCTTTCTGTCGTTGTTGTTGATAGAACTTGGTAGTGTTTGCTCAGGTGTCCTGAATGTTGTTACTCATGCCCCTCGGCCTTATTTTATACCGATTTGTTGTACTGAACAGCCATTTCCCGTACATCTTTGACTTCTGAACATTACATGCGGTCACTCAATGTCCAAGAGAATAAAAGGCTACTGTGCATTGCCCTCACACGGATTCATTGTGTCTTTTAGACCTTGGTTTGAGGCAAGGGAATAAGGACAATGGTAAATGATCTATTTCGGAACCTACTCCGACTACCGAGGACGCAATATTGGGCCTATCTTTGCTTTCCGAGACCGAAAGTGAGAAATAATTTGAAACTAAGGTGGTGTAAGTCTTGTTCTCTTCTTTCAGGAGTCGTCCCTTCAGACCAAGAGACAAAGAGAACAGGCAGCTCGGAAGCTTCACCTGTTACATGTTCAAGAACCTTACTTCACTAACAGTAAACGACAAGAAATGAATCTCTAGGTTAGTTACATATTGCAAAAAGATCCCTAAAGGACAAAAGAATAACCGGAACATATTCTAATGATGGAAGCGCGACAAGATAAGTTACACAAATAGACCATTGGAGCAAACACCAACTTTTCAGTACTTTTGAGGAATTTGAGTGACTTTTACTAAATATACTCTCGTTATACGATGACTTGGTTCTATCTCTAAAGTTCCTTGGAAATTTAGCATTACTAGGAAAGGCAGTTTGTAACCACTGAGGGCATATCATCTAGCAACAATTCATTTCCCCCTCACTCCAACGGACACTGTCCATCAGTATAGCTTGGCCCTATAACTCCGCTGGTTTTTCTTCCATATTGTCTTTCGAGGCGTTCCGCTTTCAGCAATAGAGGCTCTCCATCCATGGCTGACGCCTGTTGGTATGTGGTGAGTGATCCCCATAATTCTCATCTCTCACTGTTGCGGATCTTTCCAGTCTGTCGATAGTGTATCACCCTCAGCGATCGAACAGTAAGACACCCATGATAGTTGAGATACATTTCTTCATCGTTGGCCAGGCCCACCCTCTGATCCTCAAGTTCCTTCTCCAGCTGCACACCAGTGATGGAAAACTCGACCATGGCCATTAGAAGTGACATGTAGCGTTGGGGGACCTGGCTCCAGGCGGCTCTATCCAGATCGATCTCCACGATGACTTTGGGGTCTCGTAGCACGCTTGAAAGTTCGCGAAAAGACATATAGTATAGGAACGGTTTTCGACACCGGATGGTAACGTGGAGCGTGAACCAGAAGAGAAAGAAGGATGAGCGGAGGTTTATATACCCAAGAACAAGACGAATTATGGATCTAGGTTGACTGTGAATCACTGTCGCATTTCCCTAATATGAATTTTGACTGTGAATCAGGTTCATATAGGCGATTATCATAGAGCTACGGAGTACTTGACGACAAGTTATGCAGAAGTTCAAGTAAGTAGGCATCAGATCGACATAAACTATGATATGGACATTAGTTATCTTTAAAAGATGTCAGCTGCAAGCACGGATGGCCAAAGTATCAACTTTAAATACAAATGCAATTTTGATAGACGCAATAACGTGAGGCATAATGTTGAATTATATATTCCTCAATCTCCTGATATACTCGCTCTCTCCGCAGCGAGACTGCTAAAGCAAAAACAACCTCACAAGCTACTACCCAATTTGCTAGTCTTCACCATCGTTGAACCGCCACGCCCCTCGCTTCCAACCAGTCTGCCTCAGCTGCAATATGCTCAAGCCAACCCTTGGAGTCCTCTTTCCACTCTGGGACAAAAAAGTCCCAGTCGCATAGGGGCATGTTCCACCACTCACCTATACTTCTGTCCTCAAACTTCGAACGGTCAATAGGCCCTCTGTCTTCAGCAAACTTCATTCTTATCCAGCACAGCTTTTCTGCCGGGTACCAAGCTTCGTATTGCATTTCGAATACGTGAATAGGGCCATCTTGACTGCCTCGAGCCCTGCCTTCAAGGACTGTACGATCGGTAGCGACATACGCAATTGAAATGTTGAGTTCGTACCAAAACCAGAGCCCGTCTTGGTCAAAATCCAGGCTGCCTCGTTCGATTCTTTTGCGCGCCATCTTCTCAAGACTTCCCCAAATGTCCTTCAAGACCCGTGCTTCGCCTTCATCGACCGAGTTGTATTCGATCAGCGCCTTGACTTTGTCTCCGAAATTGTCTGCTATTCCGTTGGGATCCTCTAGTCTGAGCAGTACGTTGGCCTTGTCCTCGTCATCCTCTGACGACCAAGGGGGAAGTGAATCGAAAATGTATCTATACATGTCCCACATGAACGTGTACAACTCCGTGGTTTCGTCTTTATAGATCTGACTGTTGACGAGACTCTTCAGGTTCAAGGCTTGGCCATCGAGTTGCTTCAAGAACAGCTTCAAGATGGAGGCCGGGCAATACGGAGCCAGCATAAAATCTATCAAACCTCGAGATTGTGGTCCCCATTTTCCTATATCGAGAAGCCTAGATATATTGGAAACATCATCCCCTTATCGACGATGAAGTGGATGGCATCGCAAATTGCTTGAAGGTGTCCGGCATCAGTGGCGTCCCATACCATGTACAGTAGATCCGCGGAGAAAGGACGATACTGTTCGGGGGCATCAACAGTATTTTCAGTCGAGTAACTAAGCTCGTATCCGTGGTCGGACAGCCACTGCCAGGTATGCTTGAATTGTTCGACAGAGAAGTTCCCAGCCCGGAATCCAGCGACTACATAGTCCCCTGCTGAACGATGAGGACTTTCCCAAGCGGCGCCAGTTGGGATGGCATCTTTTTTCAGACACTCGATCAATATATCCACGTCGGCGTGCATGCATGCGTTGCGAAAGAAGAAAAAGTCCCTATCCTTGAGCACTCGCTTACTCAGATGGTTGAAGAAGAAAAAGCATACATGGCGAAGTCTGCGAAGATCCTCCCACTCAAGAGAATCATCTTCCGTCATGAGGAGAAGGACTTCAGGAGGTAGTCGAAATAGACTGCTTTGGTTCGTGTTGCGTGTCACCGACATGTTGCTGCTTGAAGGTTGATGTGTGCAAAGTTGATGACAATTTCCTGAAGATTTTGCGCTAGGGGGAATCTCATCAAGTTGTTGTTGCTTGAAAAGTACAAGTGTTTGGATCAGCAGTCCACTATTCTCAATATATACTCATATCTCACAATCTGTCACACAGCAGTTCCACTGTCAGTGAGAAGCAGACTTAGGCAGAAGCATCACTACGCTGTCGAACTTGCGTATGAACAGTGCCACTGGCCTCGTAATATGATCTTTGTTCCACTGGCATTCATAGAATAAATACAGCAGATTACTAAGAACTCAGCTCACCAAACAGCCACTCACCAGTGCAGCTCAGGGGCTTTCCGAAACAACCATTTTCTACTGAACTTCGACCGATGCCGTGCAATTGGAACTACGAACATACCATACCTCGTTACCAATTCAGCTGCCACTGCTGTTGGCAGAAAATACCACGCAGGGGTTGCGTTCCACTCTACTCTAGGTGACCAACTCCAATCTTGTGGATGCTTTTCAGCCTACCTCGGTAGGCTCAGATCAACTGTCCTTGATCACGGACTCTGCCAAACCTCAATAGATACTTGCCCATTACCAAACATTTCGGACTATTGTTCCATGCGGCTCAAGATAGAGTTCATGGAACCTTGGGGAAAAGAAAGCTTCTGACATTGAAACAAGGTGTTGATAAACTGGTCTAAAGTCCTACTAAGCTTACCCTGGATTTACCTAAATTTAGTTAAACCCACCTAAACTTATCTAAACTTATCCAAGTCTTTTCATCTCTTAGTCTAAAGTTTTCTTGCCTCCCCTTGCCCGGTCTTTGGACTATGTTGATGAATAGAGCTGTTGGTTTCCAGTTAAATTTTGACAATCTTGACGTTGGTAAGATTCACGCTCTTGAATCATCCTTGTATGGAACTTATGGTGCTTTACACAACCTTTTTTCTATTTTCAGTCTATACTACTACAAAATCTTACATCTAGTGATACTGAGTACTACTTCCAGGAGGAAATCCTACAGTCGGTTCACTCTACGATCTGCCACCTTTCAATCTATCGTTATGGCCTGTTAAAGGATGAAATCCCAAGCATGCAGGGGCATTTGAGCCCACTTACGTCCGGCTGGTACCACTCCTTGTGGCTGAACGTGATTGGGGTCTTGCCCAGACTCAAGAGCTCTCTTCTCAAGGACCTTTCTCCTCGCATGCGCCAGTTCCTTGTGAGGCATCCAGGATATTCTCAAGTACGGGTTAATCATCTCTGCGTCTCCAGGGTTGGTGAAGTGAAGATCCACCGTTTGATTGCGAATGTTCTCATCAGAGATATAAGCAACTGCCATGCAGAGTTCATACCAGCACCACACTCCATCACGGTCAAAGTCAAGATAGCCCTGGCTTACCTTTCTGGCATCAATCTTTCGCAATGTGGTGACAATGTCCTGGAGCACGTATAGCTCAAAAGCATTGGCGCCCTGGTGTTGAGTCAGTAAACAGATCTTTTCTTGGAGATCATCGCCCATACTACGGGTGCTGTCACCCTTGAAGATCCAGGGAGCGAACATATCATCGAACAAGATGTAGAGAAATTCCGAGATGCTTCCCAATCCACGCGGGAATGAAAGCCATGTGCGAGTATAATCGAAAACGAGGCCCTCATCGTTGACCTGTCTCAAGTAGAGTTCAACAATGGAGGGTGGGCAGTTGGTCTGCAGCAGAGTCTGTAGCATGGTTGGGCGATTCCCCCTGGCTAGAGGATAATAAGCTGGCCACACTCCTCTTATCCAAAGTCTCCTGTCCGGATGAGGGATTCTCAGGCCCTTGCTGTAAAGGGAATGGATCACGTCGCAGATCCCTTGATGATGCGCTCTGTCAGTGGCAATTGGAAGCATAGATAGCAGAGCAAACGAGAAGCAAGAAAAAGGCATGATGATCAGGGAGCTTAGCTTCATAAAAGTGAAGAGTTCGCACCCCTGGTCCGACAGCCATTGCCAAACCTCGATGAATCTCTCTGCAGAAAAGTTACCTTCGTAGAATCCTAGTATAACAATGTCGCCGGGTCCGTGAAGTCCGTCGCTCCAGGCATTGAAATATGCAGACTCCTTGTAGTTATCATTCTCCGTCTCACTTGGGTGGAGGCCTTGTCCCGGCTGGACGAGACCCAAAGGACCCTCGAACAGGCTCTTCTGACTGCACTCGGTCGGTACGGCGTCATACAGAGCTCAAATAGCTAGCGTATCGAGATCACCACGAAAGCAAGCCATTCGAAAGATGCAATAGTCTCCTCCCTGGTACATGGGCTCCCGAGCAAGCTGGAATAGGCGAGATGATGTACGTCGGAGGTTGTAGTGGTCCTCCCATTCCAGATAATCCTTGCCGATAATCTCAAGTATAAGCTCAGTTGGAAGATTGGACAGAGCATCCTGCTGTTGGTTATCCGTGTTGTTAGATGAGGAAGACATGCTGATAGAGTGGAATGTTAAAGAATTCGGGTTGTACAGAGTGTAGTGTTTGCTACTGTGGTGAGGAAATACCATCGCTTCAGGTTCAGAAAGACGCAATATATACTCGTATCTTGGACTACGGAGATTCATTCATGTTCGAGATGACTTACAGAGACTTCATCGACCATAGCAATATGTGTTCTATTGTTAAAACAAAACCTACCCGAGAGTCGATGAACTGAGACCATTCTCTACGGTGAGGATATTTCCAGACTATGCAGCCAACATTTGTATACCAAAAGGGTAGTCGAACAGGGCAATTTAGCCAAAGACAAGCTTATGTTCAGTCAAATGGCTAAAACATCAAAGCTTACTGTAGATAAAAAAAACCATCAACATGAAACACCCTCACGAGTCAAGGAACCAACAGAGCTAAGAACGAAGCTACAAAGCACGCTTGAACAGCCCCATCACCACATGGGCCTAGTGCCGCCCCATCCCTTTTACCACCTGATTGTCAAACAAAACCTCACCAGAAGAGAAGCCCGAGCTGAAAACACAGGACTTGTCTTGTTTTCCTGTTTATCTGCTAGCAGCTAGTGGATCGGAGGACTGAGGGAAAGGGAATAGTCTATCACGATATGTCACCCTAAAATCAAGCTATCGAGAGATAGTAGCTATGAGACTACTTGTTTAGAGTACCTGTCACAAAGAGGCTAAATCTACAGTTCTAGAATACTTCCGGATAGTGACAACACGGATATGCATGGACTTAACGTTGCAGCTACTAATCAATCAATCATATTAGAACCCTTGGCAAAGTGATAGTAAATGAAGGACCTTCCATCTTGGGCTCTCCTTTAGCCGGCCGAACCACCGCATCGGATCCGGAGCTCGCTCATCTACCGAAGCGCTCCACTTGAATACGCGGGCTCAGAATCATCCCATCTTTTGCTTATATCCATGATCCATTTTATGTCTATTAGTCTAATAAGAATAAAAGTCCACCAAGAATGACACTGAAAGGAGATATTAACATTGGATAGGGGGGCGTGTGGGCTCTACAGATAAACCCGCCGCGCCGAAACATCAACGGAATTCCCACGAATCACATCCCGGACCGCTTCCGAATAGGGCAACATGGGCCGGGAGGGTCCGTGGCTCGATGAAGCATTACACCCCGAAATAAGGCTGTAATCTATCGTCAAGTTCGCCGAATTCCCGTCTGCCAAGGGGAGCTTTTCCGATGCTAACATGATATTCACTCCATAGGGTGGAGGATCAGGCTAACTTGGCTTACACGATGGGACTGAGATAGCTTAGTATATGAACTTCACGATGTCTCACTCTCCTTGACTTGCCTCTCAGTATTCTCTCCTTCATTCTTTCTTATACAACCAGTAGCTGGGTCTCTGGTTTCTTCATTTACACATAAACATACTGCCACTGTCACTCCCTATATCAACATCAACCATGCCTTCTCTCTTCAAGACCCTCTTCGCGGTCGCCGCCGCTCTCCCCTCCGTCCTCGGTGCTCTTCCCACCCGCGCCGAGGGCTTCGCTTCCTCCACCACAGGAGGAGGCAGCGCTGGAGCCGTCTACCCCAAGACCGCCGCCGAGCTCGTCTCCTACCTTGGAGACTCCTCCGCCCGAGTCATCTACCTCGACCGCACCATCAACTTCATCGGCACAGAGGGTACCGCCAGCGAGACTGGTTGTGCCCCCTGGGGAACTGGATCCAAGTGCCAGACTGCCATCAACCAGAACAACTGGTGCGGCAACTACCAGCCCAACGCCCCCAAGGTCAACATCAAGTATGACAAGGCTGGTATTCTGGGTATCAAGGTTGGTTCCAACAAGTCCCTGATCGGCGTTGGCTCCAAGGGTGTCATCCGCGGTAAGGGTCTCCGAATCGTTGGTTCCAAGAACGTCATCATCCAGAACATTCACATCACTGAGCTTAACCCTCAATACGTCTGGGGTGGTGATGCCATTACCCTGGACAGCACTGACAATGTCTGGATCGACCATGTTACCACTTCTCTCATCGGTCGTCAGCACATTGTCCTCGGAAACAACGCCTGCAACCGTGTCACCATCTCCAACAGCAAGATCGACGGTACCACCAACTGGTCTGCCAGCTGCAACAACTACCACTACTGGGGTCTCTACTTTGCCGGCTCCAGCGATCTCGTCACCTTCAAGAACAACTACGTCTACCGCGTTTCCGGCCGTGGCCCCAAGGTCTCCGGCAACACTCTCCTCCATGCCGTCAACAACTTCTTCCACGATGTCCCTGACCACGCTTTCGAGATCGACTCTGGCTCTGTCCTCGCTGAGGGTAACATCTTCCAGAACGTCAAGTACCCCGTCAACTCCAAGGGCTACCAGGGCCAGCTCTTCGGCGTCCCCACCTCTGGCTCTGTTTGTGCTGCTTCTCTTGGCCGCAACTGTCAGCTTAACGGCTTCGGCAGCTCTGGCACTCTCGGCGGCACCAACACTGGCTTCCTTAGCAACTTCAAGGGCAAGACCATTGCTAGTGCTTCTGACTACAACAGCGCCAAGAACGTCATGACCTCCGCTGGCTTCGGCATGGCCTAGACTAAACACCTTGTTTGAGATGAGGCGTTGATATAATATCACATCTGGCAGCATGTCACTTCTTTGTACATAGTATCTTTACATATCTTATCTGGCCAGACATATTAGGCCTTTGTCAATATCAGTAACATATCTTGACTTCATCACGTTGTCCCCTGAGCTGAAAGTTATTGTGATAGAATGACAATGGTGAGGAAAGACTAATCCAGATGTAAACACCTTACAATGACCAGTCCATAATGAAATCCATCGTATTCCCAATGCTCATGACTCAGTGGTCCGCCAAAAACAATTAACCTTCCTGAAAGTGTAAACACCAAACAATGCAGACCCCCAAATCAAGGGCTCATCGAATGTACTATGTATGATGTAGTGTATGTTTGTCCAGTATTAGCAGTCCATGTAAATGCACATTCTCCCCATACAACTATTCAACCCCTTTCTCACCTCTCACCAACCAGCAACTCATGCTGGGAATGCCATGCCCCTCGTCGATCTACCAATTGTCTTGTAGCTCTGGTATTTACCATCAGCTCCCATGACGTCGAATCGCTCCATGCCCATAGCATCATCCGTATATCCACTGAAGTAATAGCCAATGACGACAACCAAGTAGGTCAACATAAGAATGCTGCCCTTGAAGTAGTTACTCTTTCCTTCACCGTACATGTAGCTCAGCAAGAACACGCACAGAATGACGGTGACAAGATCCCACTGGGGGAAGAGAAGCGAGAAAGTATACAGCGCCGGGTCACCACCCTCGGGGACACCTGGCCAGAAGGCCGAGTAGAAGACGAGCGCAGGGATTTGGAGCAGACACACTTGCAGAGCGTAAGCTGAACCAATCTCCATAGAGAGTGCAATGTTTCCGTTCATAGCGAAGGAGATGGCGTTCTGGGGTTGATTAGCAATTGTCCGTCAAATAAGGTGAACAAAACTACTTACCAAAAACTCAGTAGTGTTGGGAACAAGGGCGAACAAGGTGATACCAAGGAACTTTTGATCAATCGAGAAGCTTTCCAAAACAACATCCACAGTATCAACCAGAATTTCAGCGATAATCGCATACAGAACAGTCGCTCCAAGAAGGATGATGGAACTCTTGGCACGACTCCAGTTGGGCGCGTCATGACCGCCATGTGCTTGGTGAGCTTCAGTAGCAGGGCCCTCGGTCTCGGCATGTGTGTGGGTGTGTTGACGGCTCGCTGAAGGACGAGCGCCAGGAGCATGAGTGGGGGGGACAGTAGAGGGCTTTCGTGACATGCGTTCGCGGGATGCAATTGTCGCAGCCGCGGCAGCAATCTCGGTCACCTCACGTTGGAGGATCTTGTTGTCGGCATCGCTCAGACCAGGGACATGAAGAGCAGAGCGAGATTGCTCACCGCCGCTGGATTTAGGAGGCACAACATGGGGTGTCGAAGCTGAGCCATTGGCAGGGGCGGTCTGTCCAATTGTAGAGCTCTGACGAGAAAGGTCTTCTGTGTAACCCGACTGCTTAAGAGATTGGCCCAGAATACGCTTGTAAAGTTGAGTATCGCGAACATCAGCACTACTGGTCTCAGCGGTGTTTTGAGAGTGAGTATGAGGATGGCTGTGAACTTGAGAAGTGCGAAGACTGGATGAATGCATATGCTCTTCATGTCGCTTCTCCTCGACCTCTGCGTTCCAGATGACAGCGGCGTGAGTTCGGAGGGTGAACCATAGACCAATCAAGTATGAGAAGAACAACATGGCCGCTGCCATGTAACAGTAAGGTCGAACAGCCTCCAAGTAGAACCTGTCACTGAGTGAAGGAGCTTGGCTGAAGTAGCAGCGACGACAGTCTCTATTTTCGCCGGTGTTGTAGTCCTCGCAGTCCATACAGTTGAGCTCATGGGTGCCGTAGATTTGGTAGAACAGAGTAGGGCCAAAGGCACCAACGATAGCGAACAGCAACATGGTTGATGTCACACCGGCAGACCTGGCGTTGAAGCGCTGTGTCTTTCGCTTAATAGCACCAAAGCACATGGAAATGCCCGGCAAGAACAGGATACCTGCGAAAATGCTTCCCACGATACTTCCCTCAACGAGCTGTCCCTTACCTTGAGTAAGAGCAACACAGTAGAGGAACACTTCAACAACAGTTGCGAAGAAAGCGTTGATGGCGGCACCCACACCCATCGAAGACTGGGCCGAGATAGATGCAACAGCTTGTCCGATGAAATAAGCCAGAGGGATGATAGACAGGAGTCCGGCACAGAAGAGGAAGGCGGGAGAAGTAATGAATCCTTCAACATGGAAGATGCCCTCAAGGACAATCCAATCCGCGATAACAAAGACGACGACAACCATGAGGTTGATGAGGAAGATATTGGTACCATCAACAGTGTACTTCCAGTATCGAGTTCCTACAGCGCGGTATGTGCAGAGGAGGACTGAAGAGCTCGGACCATCGTCTTCACGGATATATCTAATATCAGTCTCAAAAGACAAAGCCAGGGGATGTCGTCGAAGGTGGTCAAACAGCAAGAATGTAGCCTTGCCCATGGGAATCCAGAAAACCAAGAACCAGCAGATGCCGGATACAAGGAGGAGCGAAGGCGAGATGAGACAGTAGAAGAAGACGAAAAAGATGACACGGCCAATATTCCACTGGCCACGTCCAAAAAGTCGTCTCTTGATTCGGGGAGGAAGCTCTGAGGATTCACCACGTCGGCCACGTCCAAGCAAGCTCTCTGTCTCGCTGGGCTCAGAATCAATACTTCTTCTCGAACGTCCGACAATTGAGCGATTGCGATCAGGTCCAAAGAACAATCGGCCGTACTCTAGGTCTCCGCTTTGCCATTGCTCGTATTCAGAAATGCTGCGTCCTTCATCTTGGTCCTCGTCCATATAGGTCTCGTCCTTTTCCAGACGGACAAACTTGCCAAAGGGGTAGAACAGATATCCTGCGAGACCCCATAGAGCTCTTCCGTACTCTCTCCCACTAGGAGCAGCAGAAAAGAGCAGGCATACGATGGCCCCAATAGCTGCAAACGAAGCCAACCACCAACCAAACAGAAGGGTCCAGAGCAGGTTGAAAGCCAGAAGCCAGCTGCTCACTCTTCCACCAGGCGCTGAATGAATGTCTGCTTGTGCAAACTTCTGAATTGAACGATCCTTCTTGTACAATGCTGGCTTCCATACACGAATACCGAAGGGGTGAGTCTGATTGATGGCCTGCTGTCTGTCCTTGAGGGTGAAGCTCTCGGCTTCACTGACGTCGCTATCTGAGTCGTCCTGGCCCTCGGCTGGGGTAGTCTCTTCTTCATCCCCTTGTGCTTCAGCAGGGCTCTCGGTCGATTCGCCATTATCATCGTTGGTGTCTTCGTTTTCATCATCTTCGTTCGTGCGCGATTGAACTCGAGAGAGTTGGGTCGAGAGCTGAGGTCGTCGACGATATGATTGTTGACGTTCGGCGGCATCGGCCTCTACCTCGTGTACATCGTCATCGGCTGAGAAAACACCGCCACGATAAGGCGTGTTCGAGGATGGACGTCGAGGCATTGGTGGCTTTCGTAGTCGAGTGGCAGATCGCATTCTCTCGGGGCCTCTCGCAGGACGTGAAGATTGGGTAGCGCGAGCCGAGCTGCGCTCTTGGGATGTCTCTTTTGACTGTTGAGCTGAACCTGAAGCAGCTGGACCGCTTATCGAGCCTAGGAATATTTAAAATTAACCCCGGTCTCTCGCCAAGAAAAGGCATAGAGCATGGAACCTACCATAACCCTCTGGCCTCCGCCGCACAGTGTCAGTGGACTGGAAGCTTTCTGACAAGCCCTCTGCTTCGCGAAGAACGGCAGATTCGGCCTGGGCAAGCGGATGACGCGTATCCGATGGAGATGCATTGCCAGACGAGCCGCCAAGTTGATGCCCAGTCGACGAGCTCTCCCGTCTCGAGGGATCCATAGTGCAACAGTGGTACTGCAATCAACAGTCGAGTAATAGGCGACTTTTATCACAATAAACTATTGTTTAATGCAAAAAGGTGAACAAACAAGAACAGGCAATAAATAAGACACAAGCTCACAAATGCGACCAGACGTAAGCTGTACCTATCTCTATACTTGAGAAAAAAGAGGGAATGCCGAGCATGCCAATGTCACGATGCAGTGCCGAGAAAGTCGTACAGACGATGCGACGCGATGATCAAAACGGCCCAAGCAACCAAGAATCGCGATGAGACGAAGGATTGGGCAGCGGGACAGGCTCCTAGAACTGGACTGTGCTCAGTTGGGATTGAAAATTGAGATGAGCGAGCACAACTGAGACGAGCTGGAATTTGTTTCTTTCCTGGACAAGGTTAAAAGAGAGGAGAGGGAGAGTTGATGAGGGAAAAGAGATGGACGGAGTCTCCGAGCAAGCAAGCAAGTAAGTCTCTGGTAAAATGATGTTACTCGAGCTGCAGTGAGCTTTCCAAGAAAGCGCAACAGACTGCGCAAAGAAGGAATCAAGGCAGAGAGTGCACAATTGACTCTTGTTATTTTATGGGGGAAGAAGGAATGAGTTTTCAGGTTCCGTTAGCTGAACACAAAAAAAGTTTACTGTGGTCTACGGATATACTTTTACAGTGCTGTAGCCGTATCCCAACTCAAAATCGATGGAGCATTCTCTCTCACAAATCGAGTCTGGATATGTACATAAGACGATAAACAAGCTAGACCATCGACATCGACAGAATCAGCCCCTAGTCTAGCTCCTTTGCCTGGTCCACCTTAGCCAAGCTCGCAGCTCGTGATCAACCAACCTTCCCCATGACAGCTTAGTGTGTCTTATCGCACCTTGCGCGTGTTCAACCTCGTCCAATGATTCGACGTCATTATGCATCCCCAGGGTCTTGGTTGGTAGCAGACAGGCGGCTCTTTGCACGACAGTTGACCTTGATCAACAGAGGGGTACGGAAGGTAATCGACGAGATGTCCGAATTTCTATGAATTTCGAAGATGATCATGGGCCAAGAGAACAGACTCATCCGCCTTAGCCGGGTGCTGATCCATCTTCTTCCCTAAACCATATCTTGATACCTTAACAGCCGATGTCATGTCAGCTTCGATGAGCCTTGCATCAACTCCTAAGCGGGCTAGTGTGTCTCAGTGGGGGTAACGCGGCAGAGAGCGCTGTGGGTTGTGGAGTTCCACTATGAGTGGCAGCCATGAGTCTGTACACTTGACGACGTTGTAGACCATGAGAGCTTGACACAATGAAACGGCCCTTGAAAGACTCGACATTTCACACAGAGACTCGGCATGCAAAAGAAACCATGCTCGGCTACCACAGGCCATAATTTTAATCCCGCACACCATTGAAGAACACGCAACATGTAATTCTCGGCTGGTTCCATCACAATGGTTCCAGCCAAACCTTCTGTAGGACTTACCCTACACCTATAGTCGCCCGGACGACGGCACAACATAACGCCGACCTTCGAGGGCAGCTCCTACCTGCCTGGCCCGTGCACATTCGCTCTGGAGGATTACGAGACAAGCTGTAGCCTTGTCATCGAGCTTCAACCTCATCGCAAACCATCGCCTACACACCCAATCCCCGACACGCATCACTATCTCCGCCTCCACCCCGAACCCGTGAATCTGGCAATTCGTGCCGAATCTTAAACATCTACACCTCCGAACAATCTCTATCAGCTCGTTTCCCTGACGTCAAGGGAGCTTCGCCAAAGATGGCGCTCGACGAGTACTACCACAACAAGATCGAGGCTATGAAGCTTGAGATCCTGAAGGGACAAGCCGCGCTTCGCCGTCTCGAAGCTCAGAGAAATGACTACAACTCCCGCGTGCGATTGTTGAGGGAAGAGCTGGGTCTGTTGCAACAGCCTGGCTCCTATGTCGGAGAAGTCGTCAAGGTCATGAGCACCAAGAAGATTTTGGTCAAAGTCCACCCTGAGGGTAAATATGGTATGCCCACCCACGTCATTTAGCTTTGAACACTAAATACTGACGTTTCTCCAGTGGTCGATGTGTCGGATAGTGTTGATATCGGCAAGCTTACACCAGGAAAGCGAGTCACCCTTCTGTCCGATAGCTATAAACTCGAGAAGATGCTCCCCTCCTCCGTCGATCCTCTCGTCTCCCTCATGATGGTAGAGAAGGTCCCCGACAGCACATACGACATGATTGGTGGTTTGGACCAGCAGATCAAGGAGATCAAGGAAGTTATCGAACTTGGTCTCAAGCACCCCGAGCTTTTCGAGTCTCTTGGAATTGCACAACCCAAGGGTGTCTTGCTATACGGCCCCCCTGGTACTGGAAAGACACTACTGGCACGAGCTGTTGCCCACCACACTGCCTGTAAATTCATCCGAGTATCAGGTTCCGAACTGGTCCAGAAGTACATTGGTGAGGGTAGTCGAATGGTGCGAGAACTCTTCGTCATGGCTCGAGAGCACGCCCCATCCATCATCTTCATGGACGAAATCGACAGTATTGGTTCCTCACGAGTGGAGGGTTCTTCAGGAGGAGACTCTGAAGTCCAGCGAACTATGCTCGAGCTGCTGAACCAGCTCGATGGTTTCGAACCTACTAAGAACATCAAGGTCATCATGGCCACCAACCGTCTCGACATTCTCGACCCTGCCCTCCTGCGCCCAGGACGTATCGACCGAAAGATCGAGTTTCCCCCGCCCAGCGTCGAGGCCCGAGCGGATATTCTCCGTATCCACAGCCGCAAGATGAACCTCACCCGTGGTATCAACCTCACCAAGATCGCGGAAAAAATGAACGGGTGCTCTGGTGCTGAGCTGAAGGGTGTGTGTACGGAAGCAGGCATGTACGCTCTCCGAGAGCGAAGAGTGCACGTGACACAAGAAGATTTTGAGCTTGCCACGGCAAAGATTCTCAACAAGCATGACGACAAGGAGGTGTCTCTTGGCAAGCTTTGGAAGTGAGAAAACTGCAACAAGGGGCGTTCTATTATTTATCCGTATTCTTGTCTCTGCTGCTGGTTAACCTGCTGGGTTCGCAACAGAGCCTGGCCGTTTATAGATGGGTTGGGTCATGACAGCGGGAGCGGAGTTGTAAGGATAGAAGATTGTACCATAATGGAAATAACGATCTCAAGCGACACAAGTAAGGTCTACGTAATATGTGAACTTTGTGCGTACATCACAAGTCAGTACATGTGAATGGTAACCAGATAGTGATCCGGTTGGTTTCTGGGTGAGTTTGACCCGACAGGGTTTCAGATGTTACTTTTGAGAGGCCGATGTTGGAGACGGACATAGCAATGATGAGGTCTGTCCGATGTTGATCGTACTGACCCGTGTCTTGAACTTGGCTTCCAACATGAGGGTCGTTGAAATCTCCCTGGTTTGCTTCCAAACACAAAGTCATCCATACCTGCTTCAAAATATTCCCGGACAAGAGCATATTTACTTCGTGGGAACCCAGTGCGGTGAACTCGTCAATCCAAAGAATAGACTTGTAGATAGATATCGTCGGCTCAAACTTTGAAGTATTGCATATCACGCTTAGAATGAGGGCTTACGATGAGTTTAGGGTTCCATATGTCGAATTTATGATGATATAGCCTAAACATTGGGTTAGACCCTGTATCTTGAATAACTTCATGATTTTACCTGTATTATATGATGCATCTTCTATAACAGCCGTGGCCATCTTGTGCAACAGTTTTGGATTTCTTCCACCCTCCCCATGATCTCAAATTGTATGCTAGTCGGATCAGCCTTAATTCAACCGTCAGCACCGTAAGCCATCTGCTTCATCACCGGCTTGGTGAGGTTGACGTGATGCTGGGGGGAGGGGATCCAATATAAGGCAGCAAATGAAGGAATACTAACGTGATTCCTCAGGTACTCACAGTTGAAGATGCATGAGAGGGGGATGTGAAGAGACATAGAGACGATAATTGAGGAACGATGCTTAAAGACCATAGCCATAGATAACAGGAGATTGTTCATAGAGAAGTTCTGTGCCTTGGTACCTATTTACACATGACTATGATTCATTGTGCAGATTCACTACACGCCAGTGTCGACATAACCACTCGTTTCCTCCTTGAATCACTGGCTTTCTCTATCTGTCTCCCGCGCGAGTTCAAAGTCTAACAACATATTGGAAGTATTTTCCATCGTCCATTATCACTTCACCATCCTTTCGTCCTTTGACATACTATCAAATATCCAGTTTCCTGCGACATTGTCCGCAACTCTTTGACGATGTCCAGCCCATCCAAAGAAGAGGCCGGGCTGACCACGCCTCCCAAGAGCAACAGCCTTGAGAACACTGCACTCAACATTGAATCAATCTTGGAGGCCAATCAGAAGGTAGAAGCCCCAAAGCTACCGAAACAGGAGCAGAAAGTTCCCAACCCCTTGACTGGCTCTGATTTCGAACATCCCGACAAAGAGTTGGTATGACTCATCAAAGAGGAAATCCGTATTTTTCGCTCTCTCTTGCGCGAGGGTGAACTAAAACAATTTCACAAGTTTTTTGGGGCTTGGATACGAGAAGATATGGAGAAGCACACGAAATATCCCCAGGGAACAAAGACGCAGGAGCCCACTATGGAAACACAGGAAGACGTCCAAGAGGGGAAGCAGACAGATGATGCAGTACCCCCTTGAAACTGACGAAATCCTTGATCTCACATCTGCACTCGCCGAGAATCGAATTGTTGAGTAAGAGTCTTATATGTCGATAAAAAGATCGAATAGAAGTACTGACTATTAATTAGGTAACTCTGGTCTCGTGGACAGAAACATGTCGGTACCAGCTGCGAAGCCGATGCAGAGAGATGACCAACGACGACCTCATGGCTTCATTCGACCGTGGGGGAGAAGACGGTTTCGACGGCGGGATGGATGGCAGATATGGCAGGTCCTGGAGTATGCGGTGAGATGTATGGTGCATGTTCCCTGAATGGCAGACATATGAACAAGTCGGCACCACTGTTCGGTCACTCAACAGTTAAGATCTGGCATGTAAATAGAACTTACGCTCAGTACGAATGTACATCAAGTTGAGCGTGTAATTCTCAATTGGCAAGGTGGTGAAACTTTGAAGGCAAGTAATGGAGAGAATAGTTGTATATGTATACTGTCGATATTCGTGATCCTGATAAGAGACGCCGAGCAATATCGACGTTCAAGAAGTCTGTATCTCAGGTTTCAATAGTAGAAGATTCGAGCAGAGGAGAAAATAATGATACTTCCGCTCATCTCGGGCGACGTCTAGAACGTCATATTCATACTGGCCTTGGAAGCAGTGTCAGATGCAGCTTGCGAGCGCCTAGAAACACAGACGAGGCTGGTGTATAGCTTGACCACTATTGGTATCTTCAGTAACACAGGTTCCAATCCCAGGTCTAGTAGCCCAGTATAAAATCCTTTCTGTCCGACCAACATCGAGTCAACTATGAGAAACGACGGGCATTATCGGGAGAGGCAGAGCAAAGTTGCCTACAGATCCTGATACTGAGCTCTTTGAACTGTCGCCCCATCACTGAACCTGAATGCAAGAATAAAAGAAGAATGTGCACATATATTCTTATGATGAGTTTATGCAACCCAAGCCTAAGTTTTAGGCTATTAAGTCTAAGATTATGATGAATTATGTAGGCTTATGATATGGTCTAAGAATACCCGCCACGTTGCACCAGTTTGTGGATAAGAGTCAACTTTTTCTCGCCCTTGCGTCGACAAAACGGTGATTTCTTAAACCGCATACGGTGAATACGGTAAAAACTTCATAACATCATGCGAATTATCTCGAATAGCATCAGCTGGCCGATTGACTTTTCTCTTTTAGCAGTCTCACGCCCATGCGTCGGAGCGATCGCTCCGCTGACATCTGAGACATGGATCGCGTGTAAGTCTTAGTTTAGCCAAAGGTACGATTTTCAGGGAAAAGCGAGGTTGGAAGTCAGCAGACGATGAGACCTGGCTGAAGAGTCATGCTGGAGGAAGGTAGTCGCCATGGTGCGAGGGGCAGCTTTAGAGTTATGTTTCAGATTTGCACTTTGGAGGTGTTGGTGGGAGAGTTCGAGTTTGTGGCTTGAGCTTATTACTCTGTGGTTGGTTTGACGACTCATGAGGAAAACAGTCCCTGTCAGCAAGCTTTCAGCTCAGTCTTGGTATCAAATATGACTTGTCAAACACGAGGTGAGGAAATACCGTATGCTTGAATTATCGCCCAGGACCTCGGGCTTACAATGCCAAGAACAAGAGCATGAGCCTTCAGCTTTCAGCTGGGACTGGTGAGACCGTTCAGATGACAAAGCCAATAAGTTGCAAAACATTATGTTATGTGAAGGCTTCGTATATGATGGTGAGTTTAGGCGTCTTACGGCTAATTTATTACCCTGGAGTTCAAGCTTTGGGTATCTGATCTTCATCCTCAATGAAGTCATGTAGATATACTCAGAGTTAGGCATATAATTACACGAATTCTACGGAGACTAACCACTATTCCCTCTTTTTTCTGCACTATCAAGTCTCCCTACATGTCAGTGACCAGCCATGGCGTTTTTAATGGTTCAAAACGTCCAAATAAACGATCAAGACGTGTCGTGCAGTCCCACTTGAGCTCTAACAAACACCGCTCGGCCCCCCCGACAACTGCCAGAGTTTCAAGAGCTCGAGTCGCGTGTCACGCTAAACAGATTCATGCTCGAGTCTAGAACAACAATCGAAGCTTGGTATTTCCAGAAAAAAACAGGTATTTCCAGCGCACGTGTAGAAGTGCTCGGGTCAGCTGATAGCTCTACCGGTGAGGCCCGATGCTTTTGTTTTGTGATCAAGATGAGAATGACTGTTAAGGCATTTGATATGAGTTGATTCTCTAGCTGTGACAAGGATCGAGGATTGAGGGCTTGGGTTGAATCGTGATCTTAATATGTAGGTGTTTTTGGTGATGTGCTTGTGACGGACTGTCGAGTAGGTGGTTACGAGTCAGTTGGTCATCGGTGATGTGGTGACTCTGACGGGCCGAATTAGCTCTGGACCAAACAGGAACAAAATGTGCGATATAGACTAGATTCTTCGAAAACATACAAGCTTAAGTGTATAATCGAAGCATAGTATCGGGATAGTTCCTATATTGGATAGCTTTGGAATAGCTTTGGCACGAATGACGCTGGACAAACGGCCCTCGGACTGAGCACTCAAAACGGTACAAATCATTCACAACAGTCCACCGTGACGTCTCTCACAGACATCGGAAAAGGTATCAACCGTAGAAAATATCATTGGGAGTGATTTAGTCCTCCCTGATTTTGAAGAACAAAGAGTCAAAGACCAAGGTCAGGGTACCACCCATCTCGAGGTTATACAGCCAGTGGGAATGGAGAACTCTCAACTCCCACATCCCACCCGAGTGGCTGCCACAGAGGCCATGTAATCAATTAAAACTGCATTTAATTCTTCCTGCCTTATTTAGAAACCGAACTGCCTCGTGTCAACACCGTCTTGCATGATCGACACGCCTGGACGCATCGACGGCAAGGATACTATGTCTTGACAGAACCACAACTGATTATAGACAATGACAATTCCCATAAGAACGAGGCTCATCAAAGTCGACGATGTCATAACCAGTGTCTAGAACACATTGGCTTATGCGTTGTTGCTCAGCTGAAGCACAGCCAGAGCATCGAGAACGGTCCATCATACGTCACTGAGGTAGCATAGGCCTCTATCGCACAAGGCGCACAAAGCGTTCGGGACTCAAGTCAGACTTCAGTGGGGTCTTTGGATATCCATTTCCCGTGGGAACGATTCTGCAGGTTTGTTGAACATGGCAAACTGTCAAAGTGGGATGAATCTGGTCCTGTCAGGCATCTCCTGGCTAAAACACCAGGTTGTTGTCAGTCTCGTCTCGTGCCCCTCCCGCCCAAGATGCTAAAGGTTAGAAATTCAAGGGTCCGCCTTGCTTCGATGAGGCTAGTACTGTAAGGCGGCGTCTCGCTGGCACACAGCCTTGGCTGAAGTTGGAAATCAACGCCATGTTTCTGCGTACAACTAGCGGTAAGCGATTAAAGTTTTCGATTCCTACTCAAACAGTTCCACTCCGAGAGCATTTTGTCCGCAGAGACTTGATTGAAATTGTTCTCGCCTTGGCCCTTTCAAGATTGAGGCCATGCTGCTTGCTGGGTCTTGGTTTAGAAATAATCGCAAGCGCCGCTGATGAGTTGCTCTACTCGCGTGCAACCCTAGTTGAAGAGTTGATTTGATAATCTATCCGTTATGGAGGGGATGATCTCAGGGTCTAGGCCCTTCGATGTGGATTGGATTGAAGTAAAGACGTATGTATGTACGTGACGGTGAGAAAAGATGTCTGATCTCTAAGGCTTCCATCTGCAAGGGTGTGCTCCTAGCGTCCATTAGATGCCCTAATCAGGAACCGTAAGGAAACGGCAGCTAGCCACTGTATTCCTCGCAGGGCTGGCTTGGTTGATAATCGAGCGAGGCTTGTTAAGCTTCGGCCGGTGGAATATGGAATACCGAAAAGCTGGATAGCTTCATCCGCGACTCGGACAAGGGCGTCGGAGTGACATGCATCAGGCAATCCTCGCATAAGTGCATAAGCCCGAGTCCCCTGCTTATAATTGAGCATTACGTTTCTGATATCTGTATCAAGCTTTGCCTGCCTTAACTTAGTCTGAGCAGCGGTCCCTGAAATCATCTCGCAGCAAGGGAGAGAGCATGAGCCAGACAGCCTTGAAACAAAATCATAGACACAAGATCAAATCGCTTAGCGGAGGAGCAGCCGCTTTTCGACATTAGCCGAAGCCGGGATTGATGGCATGGTTTCGATTCAGCTTCTCCCCTTTGGGCGGATGGCTTTTCAGCTGAAACTCCGTTACTGAGCGGGCTATCAAGACGTTACAACAGTAATTGATTGTCAAAACGGTGAGCGTAAGTGGGATGGTTGCTCTACATCTCATCAACTACGTCATGCCGCAGCATTTAATTTCGTACAGACCTGGTCGAGACTCGGCATCAGACTTTACGACCGTTGACGCGAGATCTGAACACGCAATTCCCCAAGAGCTGAAAGTACGAAACAAACCGTGATTCGCAATAGTAGATTCGTTCTAGACTCTATCGACCTTTTCAGACGGAGGTTGGCAAATGTTGGTTGAAATAGGCAGAGAACGAAAAGGCGGAGATAAATCAAGGGAAAAAAGAAGCAAAAATCCGATGCGGGCCAGTGACGTTGACGATGGCGCCACGCGGATTTCTGGTTGGTTCAAGCCCAGACAAACAGATGCACACACGCCCCCAATGCACCCGTTCCATTATTTCTTTCCAGGTGGGGACCCTTGACGCTGCAATGACGATGTAGTCAGGGGGGAGG